>CAIGRP010080074.1:0-14387 GCA_903798385.1 Fraxinus cuspidata | reverse complement strand
AATATCCATCTACACCCAATGATTTTACATCCTCGAGCAACTATACTAATTCCCAAGTCAGCATGATAACGACAAAGTAGAATTTCAGAGCACATAAGATTTAGTTGTGGTCTATTGGACATTGGTAATTCGAAGAAATTTGTATTGCAATGTTCGAAGAAATTAGTATAGTTTTCGACATTTTTGTGTAAAATTTATGTGATTCTTGTGGGCGGTGTTGATGGAGATAGAGATAGAGATGTCGTCGATGTTGGGTGACTCCCTAGATTGGTTTTGAAGGGTGGGGTAGGAGTGGGGCTGAGGCTGGGAGGCGAGGGAAAAGAAGAATATTCTTTTTTTTTAAAATTATTATAACATTATTGTATGTGAAATAAAATAAAGTACCATTTTACACTTTTTACATTGGTCAAAAGAAGTCCTTTTTTTTTTTATTGTCAATTTACGGTCAAAATGGGTGGTTCCATCCATTTTGACTCTAGATGCAAATTTTTAAAAGGTTTGGTACCGTGGATGACACAAATGAAAGATTTGGATCAAATTTACTGCTAAATGAAAGATTTGATACCGTGATTGCAATTTTTCCTTAAAGTTTTCCTCTCTATTATTTTTAGCATTAAAGTATTAGAATGTGACCACATGAGGGTATATATGTCATCGGGTGCCCTCCTGCCATAAAAGTGAGGTTTTAAAGATCCCAAAATTCATATCCCTTTCTTAGGTTGACTTTGACATACACTCTCCGTCTTTTCTTCCTCGATTTAATGCTCAATGGCTTATAAAATTTATGTTTGCATTTTTTCGTATAATTTTTATTTTGTCATTGAGATTCATTGAATCGTTTTATACTCTGAATAATTTGGACCTAAGATATTTTTAACTTGTTGGCCCAACAAATATTTTCCATTTTTACTCACCAGAAATTGAACATTTTGGGGATAACTTTTGTAAATTCAATTTCCCTTATTATTCTATACCGATTTGGGTTCATTTTGAATTGATATAAACTGATTGTAAAACACAATCTTGAATTGGTTTTGGGTGTCTTGCTAAGTAACAAATGTTTTTCTTTTTTGCCACTGAAATTGAAATTCTTGTTTGAATTTTTTGTAAATTCAATCTCCTTTGGACCGGTACTTTTATTATGTGCTGATTTGGGTTCATTTTGAATTGATTTGAAAAACCAATTTTTTTCATTGGTTTTTTTTGGATTGTCTTGCAGTAAAGTAATTGTTATTCATGTCTCCAGTAAGGAATAATGAATTGCATCGAATTGAAAATAATAATAAAAAAAAAGAATTCTTAGAGAATGATTTGTTTAATTTTTTGCACATGAATTTAAGAATTTTACCTAACGTGAATTAAAATTATAAACTACTTAATGATTTGTCGGATGTACAAAGAAAAGTAGTTTCCATCTTGAATTCTTACATGTTGCATGATGGCTAAAGACTTACAATTATTGAAAAGAAGAAGAAGAAGAAATTAGATTTATGTGTTGTGGTGTGATTATAATGTGATGTGAATAATTAAGATTATATTAACCTAATTATGTAATTTTACTTGAAGTTATTTAAGTAAATAAGAAAAAATAAAAATTACCAAAAGTAAAGTGATAATATATAAAAGTAAAGAAGGCAATGAGGACAATGACGGCATTGCAAAATATTTTCTGTAATAATACAAACGGCTTTAAATGTAGCCTACCTCTGTAAGCAACTGAGAACGCGAAAAAAACCATTATAGTAGCCTAGAGAGAGAGAGAGAGAGAGGGACGACTTCCTCGAACTCCGACGATCGAAAGTACGTTATTTTTTTTAACTTAATCCATTTTTGTATGGCTAAATCTATTTTACATTTCTGAATTTTGATACTGACTTATAATTAGAATAGCTAACTTCAGAAACAATATCGTCACGCTCTTTGAAAAAGCCGTTAACGTGAATTTGCAGGCATTTTTTTTGTGAAAATCTGCAATAATATCATCTCTTGAGCTATGAAGCTTTGAACAATCCAAGTAACAATTTGCAGGTTCAAGTTTACTTTTTAGATTCTTGATCGTATGTGATAAATCTAACAAAACCATAATCTTCTTCTTCTTCTTCTTCAAATATGATTTTTTTTCTTCGTTTTCAGTTCTATGCATTTATTAAATTACATCTGTATCAGTGGATGAGTTGCTAATGTTTCTGAGAGAAGACGAGAAAAGATTTTCCTAGTATAATTTGACTCTTAATCAAATTATTCAGGTAATCTATATAATAAGGATCGAGAAACTGTTGGATTCGGATCCGTCTTTTATTAATCCGTGGTTTATTATATTCTAGGCCTTGTTGTTCAAGAAATAATGGTGTTCTTTTGTTTAATATTGGTGGGGATCGGAGGGTGAATATGGATTTTGACATGTTTGTCTTTGTCTTGTTTCTGATTGTACAAGTTTCTACGTTGTTTAACACATCTTTACGTTTCGGTGATTTTTCTGGGTTTCAGGTTTCGAGTTCTTGTAATAGGAGGTGGTTTTAAATTATTTTTTTTCGAGAAAATCTAATCACAAAAAGAAGACTATGATGGGTTCAAATGCAGAACCAGTCCAAGAAATAAAAATCAGCAAGCCCTCCGGGATTCGATTTGTAGAGTACATAAAAAGATCGACCAATTCTTACCAAACCTATCAAGCCATTGTTCTAATAGTAACATTTTTCGCGTACACAGCTTACCATGCTACACGAAAAACTACCAGCATAGTGAAAAGTGCACTCGATCCCCAATCACCGGATGTGAACTTGAAATCGCCCTTCTCGTGGAGAAGGGCATATGCACACAAGCCATTGGAGAGCACTAGAAATTCATGGGTGCTTGGAGCGGGTTGGGAACCATTTAATGGTTCCGATGGCACAGCATTGCTAGGTGAACTTGACGTGGGTTTCCTTTTTGTTTATGCTATCGGAATGTTCTTCTCCGGGCATGTGGGTGATCGAATGGATCTTAGACGATTTCTGACTATAGGAATGGTGGGAACTGGTTTATTCACTGCTCTATTTGGAGTTGGATATTGGGCTAAAGTTCATATCTTTTATTACTATTTGATAGTCCAAATGCTTGCCGGATTGTTCCAATCGACAGGTTGGCCTTCTGTGGTTGCAGTCGTAGGTAATTGGTTCGGCAAGAAGAAGCGAGGACTTATAATGGGTATATGGAATGCTCACACATCGATTGGGAACATTACAGGGTCTGTGGTTGCTTCTATGTTGTTGAAGTATGGATGGGGTTGGTCCATGGTTGTTCCCGGTCTAGGTATAACTTTTATCGGGCTAGTCGTATTTTTTTTGTTGCCGGTAAGTCCTGAATCGGTTGGAGCTGATATAGACTACGACGATCTCCCCTCTCCCAAAAATGTAGAGGAAGAAGGAACAGAACCTTTGTTGAAGCCAGAGGTCGAAGAGGAGTCAGCTGTCGGGTTTTTAGAAGCATGGAGAATTCCCGGGGTTGCTCCTTTTGCTCTCTGCCTTTTCTTTGCTAAGTTGGTGGCTTACACATTCCTCTACTGGCTTCCTTTCTACATTAGCCACACAGGTACAAAAATTTCCCCAATAAAACTCTGTTTTCATTAGAATAAGTTTCTTTTTATTCTCGTTCAAAATTTATCGATTCATATTTGCTTAAAATTCACTGTCTTCTGTATTCACGATGCAGCTATTGAGGGAAGGTATGTGTCTAATGAAGAATCTGGGACTTTATCTACAATGTTTGATGTTGGAGGAGTAGTTGGAGGGATCCTGGCTGGCCACATTTCTGATCAGTTAGGTGCACGGGCCATAACAGCCGCAAGTTTCATGTATTGTGCGATCCCGGCTCTCTTTTTCTACAGAAGCTATGGACACATTTCCATTACTTTAAATATCGTACTCATGTTGATCACCGGAATGTTTGTGAATGGACCATATGCTCTTATCACAACTGCAGTTTCGGCTGACCTGGGAACACACGGCTCTTTAAGAGGAAATTCCAGGGCCCTAGCCACAGTCACGGCTATTATAGATGGGACGGGTTCCATTGGGGCCGCCATAGGTCCGCTGCTAACAGGATACATTTCAGCCAAGAGCTGGAGTGCAGTTTTCTCGATGCTGATGGTATCAGCTCTAATAGCTGGCTTGCTTCTAACTAGACTCGTGGTGGCCGAGGTGACTGCGAAGTTTCAATCATCACACGAATCCAATAGGTCAAGGCCGTCTACACTTGAAGTATGATTTCTCTAAAATGGCTTAAAATTAATTTTTTCCTCGTGATAACCCCATCTCAAGTTAATGTCCTGAGAGATTATGGACGAGAGAATATGGGATCGCGATAGTAGAAGGCGTTTTTACATTCTTCTTCACAATTTGAAATTAAAAAGGGAAGAACTGGCAGTTCTCCCCATTTTACTTGTATAAAAATGCATTGTGTATGCAGTCTTGTTTGCGTATGGGGTAATGTAACCTGTAAAAGCCACAAGAAATGGCTGCCATGAGATTGTAACCTTCTCATTTGTACGCGGAACAAGCTCATGGGACATTATTTTCTTATAGAGAGGTGCTACTTGTGGACAACCCTTTCACAAATTGGGGGTCCTTATTGTAAGGGGATGTAAAACTTGGTGTACAAGTAGACAAATTATTTCTTATATAATACATCTTGAGAAAGATGTCTTTTCCAATTCTTGAAAAACCAAAAGTGGAGCTTTTGATGTCTTCATGGCCCACTTCTTCTTCTGCTTCTTGAGAAAACTATCTTAGATAATATTTATCGAAAAGCTTTTTTAATTAGACAAAAAACTTCAAATATGTGCAAAAGTAACTTTTTAGTCTCAAAACTAACAAAATCCTATTGTGATTGTCAACTTGTCCTCACTGACCATCAATAAAATTTATTTATTTATTTAACATTATGCTTTACACTAAAACTATGTGATTCCACCCATTTCTAATAGGTTCCAGCTACCAAAACTAAAATAAAGCATTTTCACATATATGTTGTTACATTTCGAACTGACCATCTTGTATTCATATCTTTAAGACGTGTATATTTTTGTAAAAGTTAGTACGCTTTAGTTTTACCATTCCTAATGTAATCCACTCAATTGCTCAAGGTCCATGTTCTCCCATTTTGTAACGTCCGGGCTTCCTTTTTCTTCTCACTAAAAGAAAACAAAACTGAAGGGTTAATTTCACCAATGATCACTGAACTTTTATGAAATGTTTCATTTAAACCACCGACTCAGTATGTTGTCCAAGCTTTCTAAGTGTAAGAGTGTCAACTCGAAAGACTTAAGTTAAAAATCCCAACATTTTGATGAGTTCGCATATGGATTGGCAAAATATTGAGTTAAAAAAGATGGACAAATTGAATCAGTGGTTTTAGTAAAACATTTTGTATGACCAAAGAAACCCTAAGAGTAAAGTTTAGTGGCCATCAGTGAAATTAACACCATAATTAATTGTAAGAGGGGCCTTATTTATTTGCTTGAGCTCAGCTTTTGTATAATTTAGACCATATGTTCCAGGAGGAGGAAATCACATAAAATCAAGCATTTAAGTTTACAAATTCAAAAATCAAATCTAAACTTTATTTAATCAAAAGTTAGTTATTACATAATAATTATTTATTAAATGTTTTCACCAAATTCAATTACAAACCCTAATTTTATTTTATTCTTCTCACTCTCCCTCCCCATCTTCTTCACCTCATTCTCGTGTTTTCCTCTTTGTCCGACATCGTTGCCGCCGCCGTCGGAGCACCCGCCACGAGAACCGTGCCGTCGCCACCACTTAAGCAGCACTGCACTGCTTAATGAAGAGATCGGAGCCTCTGCGTTCGGAAGTGCAGGGGCAACTATCTCAAATCTTCTTTGATTTGTGGCATTTCTCCAACGATTTTCTATGACCCATGGTTTGTGCGGTAGCGGCAGCGGTATGGCTTGGAGATGGCGACGTTGTGAACGTCGCTGCCCATGGCTCTGCTTGATTTCTTTTTCTTTTTTTTTTTTTTTTGATCGTAGGATGGTGTTTTGTGTGGAGGTGGGATGATGTTTGTGTGGTGGCAGACTTGATGATTTTGTTGGTGGGGTGGTGGCTTAGCTAGCGACGACGACGAGGTTAGAGGTGGTGGCAAGGTTGTGGTGGGTGTGGTATAGTGGTGTCTTTGTTGTTGTTGGCGACGGAGATGGTGATGGATCTGGTGGCGGTGGCGGTGACGGATGTAGTGGCGGGTTTAGGATTTTTTTTGTTGGATCTGGTGATGACGGTTTTGTTGGTGGTGATATGGTGTTAGTGCTATTGTAGTTGTGGAGCCGATTATGGGGTTGGCGTTGGATCTGATGGCGACGACAGGGTGATGTTTGTTGGTGATTGGAGATTTGATAGAGTTGATTGTCATGGTTTTTGTTGGCAATAGATTGGATTTGCTGGCGGCGATTTTTCTGGTGGTGTTGGTGGTGTGTAGGTGGTGGCGACAGTGTAAGTGGTGGTCGTATGTGACCCACTATTTGGTTATCTGTGACCAACTATTTAACCGTGACCTTAAAATTCGATAATTTGTTACCAAATTTGAAAATACTTGACTGATTGATAAATCGTAACCTATAATTTTTTATATGTGACCAATAAAAAAAACGATAACCTTAAATTTGATAATTTGTGACCAATAAATTTGAAAATATGTAACTAATTGATAAATTGTGACCTATATAATAAACTGATCTTAAAATTCCATAATTTGTGACTAACAAATTTGAAAATATGTAACTGATTGATAAATTGTGACATATAATTTTTTTTACCCGTGACCAATAAAATAAAATGTGACCTATAAAATTTTTGATTTGTGATCTCGAATTAATCTATGACCAATTAATTATTTAATACGTGATGATTATGCACTTATGACAATTAATTACATAATTGTGATTTTATTATATTTAATTAATAAATAAATACATTATTTTTACATTAATTAAACATAAAACCTAATTTTTGAATTGTGCATAACTATGCCTTTCCCTTCCGGAAAAGGACCAATCTTTAATATTGGAGCACCATAATTGAATATGGGTGGGTTCTTTAGAGAGAGAGAGAGAGAGAGAGAGAGAGAATTATTTAGTTAAATCTCATAGTCGAGGTAGGGCAACGACAATATAATTTCCGGTTTGTAGAAAATAGAATTGTGGAGAAGGTACAGCTAAGGCTTTGAAAAGGTGCATTAGAAACCTGCAATTTATTCTGATCACAAAATTGAAATAGCACCAATCATTTTCCAACTTTCTTACCTAATCCTAGACTTTTCGTTTGCACATATCAATCGTCTTTCAATTATCTTATCTAATCCTACACTTATCGTTTGTGTTACAAAGTAAAACATGCATACACGTGTGAACATGTTTGTGAACGTGTGCATTGTAGACAAGTCCTAGATTAAGTTGATTTTCGAGCATTTCAACACGAACAATCTAAAGCAATTACATTCTTAGTAACTAAAACATGCAATAAAGATGGAACCTCTGGTCTCAAAATGCCCACAGGCACTGAAAGTTATGTAAGAAATCATGAGTAATACTAGAGAAAAGGATCGACCATATACCTAATTAAGATTTAACAATGTAACTATAACGTATTTTTGAAACCATAAAGACGATGGAAGCAGAACTAGAACAAAGATAAAGACGAGAATTACAAAGAATCTGCCCAACAATTTCTTCATAAACAAGATAGATTACCAACTAACACGTAAAGAAACTACAAACAAAAAAGGAAAAAGAGTAAAACATTTTGACAAACCAAGGAAAATCTGCAGAAGAGAAACCATGTAGAAAAAGATATTTGTAAAAGAAAGATACATTCCATAGTACTATATGTTAGTTGCACTGTAATGCAATAGCTGGATGGAAGATATACTATTACGGAGGTGAAGCAATATAACTAAATAATTATTCTATCCCCTCACCGAATCATTTGTTAATTTACTGGAAAGATGAATAACTATATAGATTTGAAATATGTCAAGTTCCCAAAAGTAACTACTTTCTAATATTAATTATATTTGACTCTATTGAGCCTACTTCATTTGCAGTAGCTGCATCACACTTCAATTTCTTGGTGAATTTGTTTGAAGATGCAGCCAAATCTATTATTCCATATAATGTCCAAATCCCGATATTTCTCTAACATGAAACTTTCTTGTACGTTTTGATATCTTTCTCAAAATCTTTGATTTGAGAAGAACAAGCTAAAAACAAAATCCAGAGCCAAAAGGTTCTTCTTTCTCTTTGTTGATCTCATCTTTCGCACTAAAAGCATCTACCAAAAACAGAAGGATTGTCCTGATATGGAATAATTTGGCACTAAGGTCTCGTGTAATGGATAAGCTTTGGGCATCTGAACTGATTCTAGCTCACAGATGGCAGACTAGAATTATGTCATCACGAGTTAAGTATCAACAAAGGAAATAAATTAAATGAGTTCCCATACCCTGAACAAAATTTTCTACCAGAAATAAAGTTCTTGATTTTGTTGTGCAATAGGTAAAAGTACATGCATGTGCAACCAACTGGAAATTTTCCCATCGCTTCTCCGGTAGGAAAAGAATCCACCACTGAACTACACTGATTGCAGTACATGTGAATAAATATTGACTAGTAACCTAGTTTGTATCCCGTAAAGATCAACAATCGATTACTTGTGCAAGAAAACATGAAAAGAACATAATATAAGTAATTGGAACCATGAACTCCTTTAACCTACATTGAAAGGACTTCAACAAGTAAAGTAGACAATGGCTAATGCTTTATGGAAAAGTATTGAAGGCTTTGTTGCCAAGAAAGAGAGTGAGCATATCATTGAAAGAGAAAAAGGATAAAATAAAAAGTGTTGGCCATACCTGTAGGAGACTATCACGAGTTAGATCTTGGTCCAATTTAGCTAAAGTTCTCTGCTAGCCAGTCCCAATAAGTGTTCGATTATCTAATGGTGCAGATTTTCCCTTTCTCTCATCTTAGTGATAATTCATTCGACTTTCACTAAGTCGATACTTGATTTTTGTTGTTACCGCAGTGTTCCAAGAGATTTCCTTGATGAATGTCGTGCCTCCTCTAGGTAGAGAGAATTTTGTAATCTTGTTATTATGCAAATTCGATTTACAATGGACCATGATCCAATAGTTACATCATCGATAATTTTCTACAAAAAAATTAAGCAACATAATTATTAGCATTTCTGCTTTATATTTACTCTTCGCGTCCTTTTCATATTTGTTGAATATCGTGACAATTTAACTCGCATTCTTCAAGCAACCGTGGGAAAGGAACTTCACTTGCTTGCTTTCTTTATTATTGCCCAGCTGAGGGGTATTGATGACCAAGGTTAGCTCGCGAAATATAAACCAATAAATTCTAATACCTTATAACTTGAACCATTAGAACAAGATTCAGCTCCACAAGATGCCGAGCCATAGTAACATACACCAGGCAAACCACTTTGAACTTCAAAATCATTAGTAATTTAAATAATTTTCCTTCAAATAATTACTTATATTGACTTAGCAACAAAATAATCAAGATTCCAACAATATACTAAAGTTATAAGTCATTTCTTCTGGCATTCAGTAAATCGAATTACAATTAAATCATTTAAGTTTACCTACAAGAAAAGATTGAAAAAAAAAATGAAGGAATTGTGTGAGGTAACACCTGTAATCGTCGAGGTTAATACTCAACGGCGTCGTCTCCAGGCTTCTTCGGCTTGCGGTATTTTTCTTCAACTTTCTTTGCAGAGAAAAGGGCCTCATTTTGCAACCTTTTTGATGTTGGGAACATTATAATTCTGGGCAATGTAAATTCCAAATACTGTTCCAGAAATGAACGAGAAACTGCTTATAAAACCCATTTATCTTTGTGAAGAAACAAAAATAATCAAAGGTTAGGGTTTTCTTTTATTTGGGCATTTATACTAGTTTGTTATGGTCAGAGGATAGCAGTGCTTCCGGCGCCTTAGCTTCTGGAAAGATCCGGCCTATTGCCTCCGTGCGCGGCGGCGATCTTACGGAACTGGAGCGCTCGATTGCCAAGAAAGGAAAATTATTCAATTGACTTTTTGAGTCCACGTAAAGGTCTTTTAGATCGTTACGCATCTAAAAATGTAAATTATTACAAATATTGTTTTCTAAATAATAATAATATTATTATTATATTTATTTTGAGGTCTGCGCATATTATTTTTATTTGAAGAGAATTATTTGTATGTGGTAATTTTCATTAAAAAATTATTTATTTTAATACTATCAAATTATTTATGCTATTAAATATAATAAAAAAAGTAATAAATACCGTGTTTAACTAATGTTATTAAAATCTGATTTTTAATAGATTTTGAAAAGAGTTGATGAAATGTGTGGTTGAAAAGTTGTGAGTTTCATAAAATATATGTTTAAAATTAATTTTTGATTTCGACTTAAAAGTTACAAAGTTTTACTTCTTGAAATTTATGTCAAAATGTAAGTTGTTATTATTTTCTCAACTACAAAAATAATTAGATAAGCAAATAATAATAAAGTAAAATTTGATTCCAAACAAGACCTTTAAGAAAAGGACAAAATAAAGGCATATGTTACATATTTCTATTTCCACGATAAATCCTTGATTTTTTTATTTTTTATGTAGCCCGGATTTTACTCATTACTGCCTTTCCCTCGAAAAAAATTATCATATCTCGCGCAAAAGAGAAAGATTACAGATATACAATTCGATCGCCTACAAATTCGCCTGAATAATTTGTAATATCATCACTATTTTTATGTATATATCCCGTCCAATTCGCATGTATGTCATGTATATGTATGGATATATGCTTGATCGAATTTTTTGAGTTGACGAATTTTCATATTGTGTATTCAATTCGATCGCCTGTCTTTTTCTTCAAGTTCTGGTTCCTTTTCCGTTTTTTGGTTTTCTGGTTGTTTAATTTGGTATGGAAAGGGGCGGTTTCCCCTTTGGTTACTTTAGGGCTTTGACTTTCGTTGAATAAAATACATCAGATAAAAATTTATTATTTTCCGTTTAGATGTGTTTACTATTGCTTTAATATGTCCATAAATCTCATGGTTAATTATATATTTTTGTGCCAGAGTAGTATTTTTGCAATGAATAAGATATTAGTGAAATCACATTTTTGTTTTCAGTTGAATGCTAACTTGACTGTATGATAAGCCTTTTTTTACGTTCTTCTTGGTGGCATTTATGGCAGTTCATTTTTTAGCATCGAAGTTGTTTTCAGGCGATAAGATATATGAAAGATGTTGACCAGGATATCGATTATAATGTGTAGTTCAAGTGTTGCATCAGATAGTCGCATCTTCTTTTATTTATTACTATTATAGTTTAAATTCTGAGAAATGGAGTTGATTATCACATGTGTTTTATAGTATGGAGCTTCGTTCTAGTCTGATTCCCATTGGGTGCTTTCCATGGATTAAAGTGTATTTTTATATTGACAGATGTGTCAAGTTGGAATGTGTTTCTATGATCTCTGTATGCTTGTTGAGTCAATACAGTTGTAAGAGAGATTGAAAGACTTGTTGACAGTAGATGTAGGATGCAAAAGGTGCACAATTTTCTGAAATCATCTTCAAAAATGAAAATTTGAAAGTTTTTATTTCCCAAATTAATGCTATCTTTGGGGGCTATTAGGTCATAGGATTCCAGTGTAGGTCAAATTTCCATCCCCTTTCTAACCTATTTGTTGTTCCTCTTCAAAAAAATTAAAAACAAAAAAAAATATTAAATAAAAGACTTTAAAAGAAGCAACAATTTGTTTCTGCAATTTGTAGAGATATTGGGCCTGTTTATGGTTTTGGCCAGGTTCTAATAATGAATTATGTTGCTTATGGTTGCAGGATCTTTTGTTGCAGCCGTGATATTCCATTGATAATTTGACGGGAATGTATTGAAGCTAGTTAAACAAGTTATTGTTTTGTTCAATCACAAGGATAATATTTCATGATTGCTTGCCTGCGAAAATTATCATACTAATGTTCTCATGAAAATCTTGAAACTTAGTTTTGGTTGAAAGATCGTTTTTATTTTCAATGGGATTGAAGTTATTGTCAATTTCGGCGGGATGTACCTTTTTAAACCTTGTAAGCCTCCAGTATTGGATGCAAATGTCACTTGAGAATTATAAATCAGATGGTTTGATTGTTGAGGATCTTATTAATTCCGAGAATGCAAGCCATGCCTTGGAGCTGCTTTTGGGTTCATTCACCACTCTTGCATTGGTGGCCAGTTTAGCACTTAATGTATTTATCTTGCTTATTTTATGTCTCAAGGTAAGTTTTCCAACATATTTTGATTGATCTTCTAATTTCATAATCACAATTTTTACTTAGATTTCTGGAAATCAGATGCATTATCATTCTGAAACTGGTCTGAAGTCTGAACTATACTCGATTATCTGAATAATTGCATTATCTCACTAGCATTTCTTGGTGATATTATCAAAAATATTTATCCTTGACATTTCGAATAAATGAATCTCAAAATTTTAAGATGGAAGCCTTTGAATGGTTCACTAGACACCTATACTATTGCTCCAGTGTCCAGTCTGCATGTTCACCTTCCTACACACTCCCTCCACGGCTCCACCAAAGGAAAAAATGTAGATGAAGAAAACTGACAATATTTCTAAGGACAAGTACCTGACTGAAGATGTCATATATGGAGGAGAAACAATGTGGTTTGGGACCTGTATGAATTAAGATTACTATGAGAAAATCTAATAAAGCAGTTGACATGAATGAACTTAGTCATGAATAGAAAATTCAGCTCCTTTTACTTCAGAGTAACTGGTCATCTGACGTGAGCTTTCTGCATGTTTTTGCTTACTTTTGCCTGCTCTACAATTCATTATTCTCTGTAGTGTTTACTGTTTATATCATATTAAATTAACCAGCTACTTGGATTGGCATGTCAAATGAGGAATCATGATCATGTTTGTCACAACAGAGAGAAAATGGATTAACCAATGCCCATCTAATATGGGGCTTACAAGAGAAAGTAGTTTGTAGTAAATATGCCAGCTGTTGTACTCAAGCATGTTAAGGCTTATTGAAGGCATAATTTATGGACTTTAATCAGTTATAATTTGAAATATGACTTATTGGGACTTTTAAGAATAATATAGCGTAGCGATTGGCAAAAAAAAAAATGACTGAAGCTTAGTACACAAGTTCTTATTGAATTTGTTTTGAAGAACTTTAAATATTGCTGAGAGATACAATGCTTGTATAGTGATGTTTCCATGGCCTATGTTGTCTTTTTATGCAGACGATATTCTTTTCAGAGTTGTACTCTTCTGAAATTCGAAAATTATTAGAACGTCTCATCAATTACATCATCTACAAGGTAAGAAATGACTATGTTCTAATTTCTGTTCCCTTTTTGTTGCATTTTAGTTTCTTCTAGTTTTATTTACTTATGGTTCTTATTGTACTTAAATCGTAATGATGGTGACTGAGACCTCATTTAAGTTTATTACTTTATGCCCATGTTTTTATTTTGTTTGAGCTGACAACTATTTGGCTATTATTGTAAGATTTTTTTTTTTTGTCAAACTTGTTTTCGATTATGTCTCTTATTTCCTTGGGAAAGTATTGAGCAATCATGTCGCTAAGGGGAAGATTGACATGATGATTGTGTAACCCGAGGAATAAGAGAAGAAGAAGAAGTATGAAATTTCTATAACTATATGTTGTGAGTCCTGTGAAATTCTCTCTTAAGTGATACAAAAATGAAAATTTCACAGTAGCTAAAATTCTGCTATGGTTTAATTGAGAATACCACGTGCTGGGTTAAGTATTGACAAGCCACTTGTGGGCACTAAAGTAGCCTTCGAAAACCAGCAGGATGTATTTTATCCTTTATATGTTGCCAACTTTTCATAAATGGCTTTGATTACTTGCAAGCTAGCATATATTGTTGTTGGATTTTATTAGAACTTTAGTTGTTGCGATATCACAAGTGTCATGTGAACCTGTAAACTTGATGAATGTGCCAGAAGTGTTTAGAAATAGATGAAATCTTGGTGAGTACTTCTTTTGCGGAGGATTACCAATATTATTATTTTCATTTTAGGTAGGTGGGTGGGTGGGGTTGGGTACATTTCCATGGAAAATATAGGAGCACATACATATGTGTTTTGACAGGACTGGGTCACGGGAGAGCTTCAGCATTTGTTGGTCCCTTGATACTATAGCAAGCATGGCCAATCTGAGTGTCTGTGTGTGTTCATGCATGCACGTATGTATTTTTATTTTGGGGATAAGTAAAATGGAAATACATTCAATGCCATGCTAAATTGATTGAAGTATAT
>CAIGRP010080067.1:0-18273 GCA_903798385.1 Fraxinus cuspidata | reverse complement strand
TTATTTGCACTTATTTGCATTTTTTTAAAAAGTTTAGGAGTAAGATTGCAATTTGTTATTTATTTTTCTTTTTTTTTTAAATTTAAATAGAAGGGTATATTGGTCATTTTACGTCAAAAAAAGTGAAAAGGGATGTTTTCCGCAATGAAACGTTGAAATAAGGGTGAAAATGCAAAAAAATGAAACGTATGGACGTTTTCCGCAAGAAGTGCCAAACGTAAGGACGTTTTGTGCTATTAAGCCAATCTACAAGTTCAATCGGCTCCAATTATTTTACCTACCCTTAGTTACACTTACAATGTAAGTCTTGATGGACATTTTCAGTTAAATTTTTCAATAAAATCAAGTGTAAGTTATGTGAGGTGCGATTATGATGAGAACTCGACCTAGAATTTTGTAAGGATCTATTCTATAAAAAATTTATCAGATTTTGATAAAAGTTGATAAAATATGTGATTGAAAAATTTATAAAAACTGTAAATCTCATAAAATATTTGGTTAAAATTGAAGTTTGACCAATTGAAAAGTTGATAAACTTTTTACAAAGTTCTATCAAACAAGTACTAAGTATATATTACCCGAGTGAGCAATAACTTTCTTCCAAATTGAAATCAAAATTAAGGTAGTCAAAGACGTGTCACGTGACAATAATATAATTTTGTGATATTGAAAATATTTGTGGAGATATTTTTGCATGGATATATTCTTGAATTTATGGTTGTTAATTCTGATGTTGTTGTAGGATGTTACGATATTTTTTTTTCGTCTGTAATACTACAAGTGCACGATTCGTTAATAAGTAGAAAACTGGATTTTAAGTCCTAAATATCGTACCCACATAGATTGTATTGGTTCAAGTTCAATGAAACTTAGTTTTAACAAAAACTTTGAAAATTTATGATTTTTTTCTATAACTTAGTTGTGATTCAATAATTTAATTATGAATACAAGAACTAAATTACTAAAATTAATGCAAGATTGTGATTTATGCGAATTTGGTGAAAATCTATTGATGAAAAATGCAGTAGGATCCCAAATCCTCTTGTATTAATCCCTTTAAACCCCAACTTTACAATTTGATTTAATTATGAAGATCAATATTCCTACATTATTTCACAATCTCTCTTGAATAAAATTAAGTCTATTCTAGCATACGACTCGACTATATTTTTATGACGGATACGAACAAACAATAATGCATTAAAAATTTATGAATACTTAAAGATCATGTAAAGTATGACGGTATATTTCTGCTCCCTATCAAATTACGATGATAGAAATTATGTCTAATGTTTTTCAATCTTTCAAAGGTAAAACAAGTCACAAAACTCATACACTATTACGCACATAATTGTAGAGAAAAATAATTTCATAATAATCATTCAATAATTGAAAACGTGATTGAATGTCAAAAAGAAGAATTAATAATTAAAGGTTAATGATACAAGATTCATCGTAACTCTAACGCTACATTCGTTTAGCCTAACATGTTGTGAAGAAGAAAACAAAAAATATAAAAGTTGTTCATCATTCGACAATTCTTGAATTCAATCTTGAAACTCTTGGGTTCGATTTTGATGTGCCTTTTGCCTCTTTTTTGATTCAATTGTCTATCCTAATTTTGAGTTGATAAGTTGTATTTATAATTCTCTTCAAGAAGTCCCAAAGTCTCTAGAATTCGTGTAAATAATGGCCCAAAAGGAAGATTCCTTGTTGGAGTTAAAATCTGAACGAAAACAACATCCTTGTCGTGCATTACCCTAGGCCTAAATCCAAGCACTCACCCAGTTATGTGTTTCGGCCTCTATTTTTGAAAATTCAAGCCGGGCGATCACTTGGCTTTTATAACTAGGAAGTCGACCAATTATACCAACTTTCAACCTTTGCGTTTTGGTCCGATCCCCGAGTTCCATTCTTGACTCTTTTAAGGTATTTTCTCTTGTAATATCGGTCCTTTAACTTCTAATTACATCCAATTGAATCATTTTATGGTTTGAATCAACTATTGAAATGTTTCAATTTAGTCATCTTCTTCAATCTTTCCTTGATTTTGATCCTCTACTTTAAATCACTTCAATTTTGGTCATTCAACTTTTATCCAAATGTATATTAGTCGCCAAACTTCCAATCAATGGCCAATTGATAATTCTTTCTTTTTCAATTGCTTAGAAATAGGTTCAAAACTGAAACAAAAGGAAATTAAACTAAATTATGTACAATATCAATATTTTGACGAATTAAAAGTTTTGTAATATGACCTAAATAATTGCACAAAAAACACTTATCAAACACTTCAAACTAAAACATTTGTTCGTCAATGAACAAAACAAAACAAAAAATAGAAGTAAACCATAATATTATCCTGAACAAATCACAAGTAACAGACTCAACGTTGAACAGCTTGCCATATGCCTCAAGTTCAAATTAAAAAAAAACACTTTAAAGAGACCTAAATAATATCAAAAATAATTTTTCACTTATTTGATACTCGACTTAGTGTGTATTTGATTAACCAACTTTAAACTCAACATGTACTAGAACACAATCAATCAAGTGTTGTTGATTTACTTGTAATCTCAACCCTCTTGTGGTTAGTTTTTCCTTACACCTCTAGTGCAAAATCACTATTTATACATTTTTCTTCAATTCCAAAGTATTTATAGTACATGTCATTTCTTAAGAATTATTATAATGCATTTTCCACACAAGTGATCAGACTTTATGCTTGTATCCCTAGAAGGGAGATGATAAGTATTTCTCATGGTCATAACATCAGTCTCTAGAGTTTAGATCTTAAAGTCCTTACTTGGCGTATCTGGCTTTTGATAATCTAAAATCCCCTCTTTTTTTTCTTTCTTTATTTTTGACATCTCATGTGGAACTAATTTTCTAGATGACCACTGTAGTGACTCACAAGTTAGATGACAATAGGGCACCAGATTTTTAAGTATCCTTGTAGGCTTAATTACTCGAATTATAAACGATACGAAGGGAACTATAGGATTTATCATACTTTCTTTTCTTCAATTTTATATCTTATGTGCTAGACTTTTCTCTTTTAACTTTTCTAAATGACAACTGTAGCGAGTTTTAGGCCGATAACTTTGAAATCAGATGATTATAGGAAACCAGGTTTTTAGACACCCTTGCAGACTTAATCACTCGAGTCATGAAACTCAACGTAAAGAAATATAAGATGCATCACACTTTATTTTGATATGGGATTTGATTTTTTTTATTTTTAAATGGTTGGTGTCGATTCTAAACTCTTTAACTCAAACTCTTTCAACCAAGGGTTTGATTCGAGAACTCCAAACCATAAAATTTCTATGAACACTAGCACTAACCTTCTCACCTTCAAATTGCTTTTTAGCAGGGGTTTCTATATTAAGGGTTTGAAAATTCTATTTAGACCTAGGTCAACAAAATCAACAATTAAGTCCACAAATCAAATCGTGTCCTAACATAAATCATAATAATGGCTATTGCTCAAAATGTCAAGTCTAACATGGATAAATATTCAAGTAAGCAGAAGATACGATATTGTCCAGTTCTAACTAAAGCTATACTCAATTTAAACAAATTTATCATCATAGGCGACAAGTCGTTCAACGCTAAAGTCTCTTAGAATGTTAAGTATTGATGGGCGGAAGTCTTTAATTCTGTATTTTGTTTTTGTTTTCGTGTTATGCTTGATTTTTTTCCCTTTATTATTTTTTATTTAATTCGAAGTAGGGTAATTGTCTTTCTAGTAAGAGTACGACAATTTAACACATTAGTGGATTGAAGCCATTTATTGAGAAATTAATTGCTACACATTGAAAGGTTAACGATCCATTTCCTACTTGTACATTTTGATTAAATTAAGAACGCCTAAAATTTTGTATGCGTGCACGTGATAAAACTTTGTATTACAGTTTTATTGGATTTTGATATTCGTTGATAAAATATAGGATTAAAAAGTTGATAAAATTTGTTGATTCCATGAAATATGTGATTAAAATTGAAATTTGACCAATTGAAAAGTTGATAAACCTATTTCAAAGATTTATTAAACAAGCACTAAATTTATGCTCTTCAAAAGTGACCAATTACTTTCTTCGAGAATTGAAATTGAGATTAAGGTAGTTAAAGACGTGTCGTGCGACAAGAATATAATTCTATTTGATTTTTAAAAATATCGTGGAGAACTTTTGAATGGACATATTCTTGAATACGTTGTTGTAGGATGCTACTTTTTAGAATCTATCTTTAATATGGGATAAGATAGCATGTGATTAAAAGTGAAATCGTAGAGTTGTTCTATAAAAAGGTTGAATATAATGTTGGACGTCCATCTTCCAGCGAAGTTTCATTTGGATAGCCGATAGCAAACTAGAACATTTAAGTATATACAGTGACGAAATCAGACATTTTCATAGTGTCGTCAAAATTAAGTTATAATTTTTTATGGATCGTTGTAGGTTCAGCTATTGCTCTTTCTTCTATGATGCTATTTCAGTCTGAACCTTAATTTGTTTATTTTCGAGGCATTGCTATCTTCTTTGTTGAGTCCCAAAGCAAACACAAAGGGTTCATTAAGGGGCGGACTCATAATCGAAGTTCAGCTAGGGCGGAGCTTGACTGTTGATCGTTGATCGTTAACAATCAACGATTGTAATACCCCGATCGTTTATTAAAATTTGATTAAATAATATTAAAAATTGATTAAAAACACGGTGTACACATGGTTCACTTGAGCCCAACATCTTCCCCTTTAATTGTTTTCATTTATTCCTAATTTCCTAAACCTAAATTCTCAAATCACAAATCAAAACTCATAAATCCCAATTTATAANAATCAACGATTGTAATACCCCGATCGTTTATTAAAATTTGATTAAATAATATTAAAAATTGATTAAAAACACGGTGTACACATGGTTCACTTGAGCCCAACATCTTCCCCTTTAATTGTTTTCATTTATTCCTAATTTCCTAAACCTAAATTCTCAAATCACAAATCAAAACTCATAAATCCCAATTTATAACTCATAACTCATACAACATATATTATTTATCATAAATCACAAAATCACAAATCACAATTCTCATTTCTTTGTCATAAAAAAAAAAGCGATAGTCGAGATTCGAGAAGGAAAAGGGCGCTCACCAATCAAAGCCGCAGGAGTAGGAGGTCCATCCGGCCCGAGTTTGTCGCAGGCGACTAGCTTCACAAATCGAGCCAGGAGAGGTGGGAAAAGGAGACTGGCCGCAGCGCTGCTTTAGTGATTCTCCTCGTCTCTGGCTCTCTCTCGCTGGCACTGCTTCACTTGCTATAACATACATATATATACATGGTCCATACGCTTCACTTGCTGTAACATACATATATATTCATGGTCCATGGACCATGGAAAAAAAAAAAAAGAGGCCAGCCCGAAGGCCCCAAACAATGGCAAAACTTAAACAAAAAATTAAAAAAAATTAAAAAATTAAAAGCCCAAAACTTGAGTCATCTTCTTCGGCTTCCTTCGGTTTCCTGTCTTCTACACTGTAGCGGCTGATCCATTTGTAGGATCCATTCTACAAATGGCGTGCCTGACGATTCAGCACAAGTGACCGTGGGGGCTTGTCAGTTGCTGGGTCCGCCACTGGGTTCATTCAAGCTGTCAAAAGCAACTGTTTATCAAGTCATTGACCACTTACTGGTAGAAGATCTAAAAAGTAAAACAAAATCAAAAAAATTATGTGGGGTCAGTGGCCCCCACATGAATCCATGTGGATATACCACTGAGTATAAATGACATAACTTAATGATTATATTTGCAACATACGAAAGTCTATTTTTTTATAACAGAACTTAGAAATGTGTTTTAATTGAAATAAAAGAATAACGAGTTATGAAGTTCAAACAATTTGAAACTAAGCGACAAAAAGGAGTAAGTTTGTTAACCAATTGTGTTGTTTAACCATAACTAAAATAAGTAAAGTATATAATTTTTACAATTTGGGATAAATAAATAAAAAATGCTCAATAGTTGAATCACGGAGTTTTGGAATGAAATTATTAATAATAGATGATGACTTGTGCATCTTTATAAGAGAGTTCTATGAGTTTTATTGCTTTTCCTTTCCCTCGCCCCCGTTCCATCACCTACTCTCTAAATACTTATATTTATCTATACTAATTATTATTTTGATTTTTTTGTGTTCGAATTTTTAAATAATTACCGTTCAAGTTGAAGCTGCATAATTAAATTGCATCACGTTCAAAGGTTTTTAAGTAAAACAATAATTTGATTAGAACATGAATTTTGTAAATTTTCACTTGCTCTATTTAATTTTAAACAAAGTAGTATCTGAAACTCATGCCACTGATGTAGATCTTTCAAAAATTAATTTTACGAAACGTGAATATTTTTGAAAAATGTGTAATTAGAAAGAAATTAAGGTAGTCTAAGACATGTCGGGCTACAAGAATATAATTCCATTTGATCTTAAAAATATTTGTGGAGAGCTTTTGAATGTAAATTGTTGATTTCAAAAAATGCGCCAACAGAATTTCGACGACGTCCCCCTCCACGTGGGTATCACATTTATATTAAAATACCCCGTTAGGAGGGAAAGACCGCCGATAAAAAAAAAGTCCAGTGATCGTTTGCACTCCTAAGATGAAGTCAATTGCTGGACGAGGGAAATATGAGTGTAAGAGACACAGAGATGAGTTTGAGTAGGGTTAAAATACATACTTTCGTTGTGAATGTAATCACTTATATATAGAAAATTGCAATTCGGCCATATAGGTTAGTGGGTCGAGCCCAAATCCAAGCCCAAAATGCGGTTGCTTAGTTTAATAGGCCCAATTCAATTAACACCCTATTTGATCCACATTCTTAAAAAAAAAAAAAATTCTTTCAATACTCATTTTCAACATCACAATTTTCAATAAAATAATATTACACGTTAATCCAAAACTTTTCATTCTCCGCATATTTTACATCACATCACTATTTATAATACATTCTTTCCTTAAGAATGTGCATCAAACATTTGCTAAATAATAAATTTCGGGTCAGTCAATATAGAACCCCCTCTGTCATGCGTATACTACGTAATTTATAATTGTAATAGATATATTCTTGAATTTGTGGTTCTTAAGGCATCCCCAGTCCTAGCACTAAATTGGTGCAGAACACCATGTTGGTGCAAAGCGCTCACCCTAACCCAATATCAATTCATCATACCAGTTTTGTGTGATCAACAGTATTGTACCAAATTTGTGCGAAGAACAGTATTCATTTGCTGTGATTTTTACATTTTTTCATATTCCCTTACTATCGTTTATTTTATACAACAAATTTAAAGTTTTATTATATCCTTTTCATATCTTCTAATTTTTAATGATTTAAATTTATTTAAATTTGATTATTATTGTTATTAACATTTATAATAATTGTAATAATAATAACTATTGAGTAAATTAAAATGAAATTACTTATTAAAATTCAAAAGTTACAAATTTGATAATCAAATGAAGAATTAGTTGTGCTTTTGGGAAATTCTTTTTATTATGCACCTTTTTGCTGTGTATTAAAATTAAATTTTTAGTAAATTTTGATAAAATTTTTTTTGATGAAATGTGTGGTTAAAAAATTAAGAGTCCTATGAAATATATGGTTAAAATTAATTATTGACTTTAACTTAGTTATTAACCTATATTTTAATCAACACCATCCATATGCAATTTTTTTAATTTTATGTGTTAAATGTATTATTTTTTTTCTAAATTGTGGCATTATATAATATAATGCTTTTATGAATTTTTTTTAATGAATGCAATATTAGTTTCTAAAATAAATTAATGGTTGAAAATTAAAAAATAAGAAAATAAAGAAAACACCTTTCATTTGGTGTAATACTTGGAGACTTCGCAAGATTGTTTTAAGTTGTACCAATTTAGTGTTGAAGTTGAACCAATTTGTGTTATGGATTGGAGATTACCTTAATTAAGATGTTGTAGGTTGCTCCATTTTAGAATCTACCTTTATTAGGAAAAGTGAAAGGATTTTTGAAGCTGCTTGTAGGCAGCTTGTACAATTTAGCATTAATGTAAGAATTAAAGCAAAATATTAAACCCTAGTTGACGTTCTTTAATTTATTTTATGATTTGCTACCTAAAAAATTTTCACCTACACATTCACAAAATAAAATATCCTACATATATACCAAAATCCTTTTCATACTTTTTAACCATATATTCTCCTAAAAATTACTATTCAAAACTCTTTTTTCTACCAAAATGGCCATCAAACAAGCACAAATTAGATATACAACTTATTCAAGTCTTATATGTATATTATATTTGTAAACATTTCTCTATAATATTTGTAATTAAATAAAAATATATATTTTTTTCCGATGATTTAAAGGAACATTATTATTATTAATATTTCCAGCAAGTATTGTGAATAAAACTATAACTGAAATCTTATTTATTTTTAGAACATCGAAGACAGATTCAAACTGTTACATGCAAACTCTACACTCATACGTTAAAATAATCAAACCATATCACACACACACACACATGATGAGTTTTGTCGATAAACACAACCAGGTGGTTGTGGTTCATCGACTGATAATCTTCAGACCTAGTTTTTTCCGAGCAAAATCTACCAAGTCGATGATTTCATCGTCATGAATGAACCCGTTTTCTTTCTTGCCGGCAGCCTTGATGGCGTTCTTTGCCTTCATCTTGGGAAACCATGTTCCGGTCGTGCGAATGGCACGCTCGAGGTCATCCTGGCTTAATCGACCATCTCTGTCCGTGTCAAACCTCTTCAACCATCTCTTGAAGTCTACAAAAGACATTTCTTTACTTTCATCTATCATGTCAGCATTGAAATAAGCATTTTGAACAGCTCTATTAATGCCCATTTCTTTGAGAAATAGTTGGAGTTTTTAGAGAATAAAAGGATTTGGGGAAGTATTTATAGTGTTTTTATCCTACTTGTATGACCTCACCCCCCCCCCCACCACCCGGGGTGGGTGGATTGGAAGGAGTTATTTTTCATGGTTGACGTGTTACCATATTATAATTGATTAACACAAAATTCATGTACTTGGAAGTAATTCCTATTTATTAATTTATTTCGACACCAGTGAGTAGTCACCTTTTTCTCGAGCGTTTTTCTTTGTCTTTCAAAAAGGAAGCTTAAAACGAATTATCCATTAATATACCTTCCTTAGGGTTTCAAACTAAAAATTCTTTCGCAAGGAATCAGAACATAACAATCTTTAACTTTCGCAAGGAATCAGAACATAACAATCTTTAACTTTCGCAAGGAATCAGAACCAGATAAAGTTTGAAGTTATTTTTCTCTCTGGACAAGCCCATATTGTGTTTATCTCCTAAATGGTTTCAATACTATGTGCCGGTTTGTTTCCCTTTTTTCCATATTATAATGATTTTTTTTTTTTTTTGCTTTTTTTACGGTTGGAAGCCTACAACTCATCACCCACAATGTAAGAGGCCAATTAAAAAAAAATTGCCAGGTGCGGCCCATCAACGATTCAATTTCTTCTAAAAAAATAAACAAAATGGCAAACAAATAGAATCTATATTAAGAATATCTTCGACCACTTGCAGGTTCGTGATATTTCTAAAATCACTGTCGGGGGAATTTATTCTAGAGCTAGGAATAAATTCTTGTGTAAATGTGTTCCATATTGTAAATTATATGTTTATTTGTGACTGATCATCATACCCCCACAATTTTAATTATTATGACCATTGTATAATTTTCAGCCTTAATATTTTTCCTATAAATATGAGATTTTCATTCTCTATAAAATACATAAAAGTCTATTTTCTTCTATTTTCTCTGATCCTATCATTTAAATTATGAAATTTTATAAATTAGAGAGAAAAGAGATTGAGCTTTTGGAGCGAGGATAGGTTTAGCCCGAGGAGTAACATCCCGAGGAGAATTATGGGGTTGTGGACAAAATCGGACAATATGTCGTCGGGGTGAGCTTCTCGAGCTCAACCAAAATCTGACTCATCACCTATAAATATGAGATTTTCATTCTCTATAAAATACATAAAAGTCTATTTTCTTCTATTTTCTCTGATCCTATCATTTAAATTATGAAATTTTATAAATTAGAGAGAAAAGAGAAGAAAATAGTGAGCGAATAGACTTGTATGTATCTTATTGAAAACTATAATATTTCATATTTTTATGTCACAATTACGACTTTAGGGGTACAATGATCATTTATGAATAGTAATTAATTTACAACATTCCCTATTGATGACTGTGTATAAAACAACTGTCCGTTCAAATCTTGTTTGGAAAAAATCCAGTGAGAAAAATATATCAAATGAAGGAGAAAATAATAAACAAAATTTAAAGTAATAAAATGATTTATCGTTAAATCCTTGAAGAAAATTTGGACAAAATTCGAGCGAAGGAAAAGGGTACTATTATTCCCCTTATTTCAATTTACGAAAATCCTTGTATGGTCACTTACGTCTTGTATGTTAAAATTTTCAATATCACAATTCTTGGAAAGTACATTTCATATTTTATTCTTATAGCTTTCAAGAAATATAATTTCGATACAAGATATATATCAATATTTGGTTACTACAGTAACAAAACGGTGGGATGAAAAGCAAATCTTACTTTTGCTCTCTTCAAGAGTCTTCACAAATTGTGACATATAAAAGTATTATTTTGATGACAAATATTTTGTAGGTTATGCACATTTATTATATTAAAAATATGTCTCGTTAAAATCTTGATAAAAAAAATTTTGTGAAAAAATCCTAGTGAAGGAAAAAATAGTACATTATTCTTTTGAATACTATACAAAAATTATCTCATTAAAAGCCTTAAAATGAAAAAACTCAGCGGGACAAAATTGTAATCGAGAAATCCCTCTCATAATATTATCACGTGAAATATGTATATTTTATTTATCGACTACTCAAGTGTGGCTTTAGATAATAACTTTGTGAACATATTTGCTAAAGCCTAAGGCTGCCCCCAAGCCCATTTAGTTTTTGATAGGTAAAAAATAAATTGTGAAATATTTTTTATGTATCAGCCCAATACAAAAAACATTATTTTCCCTCGGCATTGTCGTTGTCTGACACATAAATCGTCATGAGAGACACATATGAATATATAAAACAACTGATGACATATGTGGATCAAAAAATACACATCATCATCATAATTAACTAGTCCCAAATTATGAAATATGGTACTTCAAAATTGATAAGTATTCATTATCACATCAAGGATAAAATGATCCTCGTTTCACTTCAAGTGACAAATAATCATCAAGATAAAATGGGTGTATCCTTTTCATATATGAAATATTTTCAGAACTTTTTCTAAATAAGTGGCATGATGAACAATAGTATAATTGGAGATAAAAGCCCGATCTGAAGGTCGAAACAAAATTTTATTTTTCAAAAAAAAAAAAAATTGTCTCAAATTCTTTATTTAATTAATCAATTGCATTTGTAAGCTCCTCAAGAATTCTAGTAATATATGAATCGTCCATTACTATATCAATAATGATAAATCCAGATATTGATTTCTTTGTAAAAAACACATGGGCTATTTGATCATTCTTGTGTCTTTTCTTCAATAGATTCACTAGGACGATCATATTGCATAATCTCAAATTGGTAAAGTATCTATAAATTTCTGATTTAAAAAATTTCCTAAGAACTTGAACTATATGCTTCAGGCAAATTAATTCTCCAAGAATTTCATATAAATATTATTATTACTCATGCCAAACAAGATGGTTATAATTTAATCGACGCATATCAAGTTTTATGCATTTTAGAACTAATATTAACTTGTGATTGCATCCACCAAAGAATAATTTTACTTATTTATACAATCCTTTGTGAAAATCATTATATTCAAAGCCGTAAAATATATTTTACAACTTTATTTTTTTCCCTTTATTTTCGCATATGTATTAGGGGCAGTGCTACCATTGATCAATCTCAATGGAAGATGCAGTGCTGCCACATTAATTAAAAACTTTAATTCCAAATTCATTTTCCCCCAATTTTGGGTATATAGATAGGCATTGTTGGGGAAATCAAATTACATCACAATTCACTTTAAGTTTCATCATTCTCTATGTACCGCTCTCAACTATTTAACTGTATAATTTTGTAGCTATCACTCTCCTAATTTGCAACTATTATTACTCTCTTGGTTTCACAATATCTTCGAAGATAAAGTTTTTAAAACTACTTATATTTTTGTTATTGCATTATCCTACGCAATTTACATAATGTATTTTGCTATTTTGACAGAAAATTTGTAACAAATGCAGTGACATAATCCCATTTGATAACCGATGATTTGATGGAGATGTTAACCGTGTTTAAAACAATCTAATGATGGAATGTCGTGTGGCATTATGTCAAGGATTATGTTACTGTAGCATGATTCTTACATAATTGCTTGCTCATCATCATATTCATGGAACAAAGATATTTAATTCAGTTTCTTTTCAAGTTATTAGAGATCCGACAAGAAGGCTAGTTTTGTTACGATGTTTGGTAAGAAGATGGAAGAATTAAAGTTAATCTTCCTAAATTACGAAGATAGTATTTCTATATATTTGATACTATGTGTCATGTTTGTACTAATTGCTACATATATTAGTAGCATTATTTCTGATGATAATTTGACTCTTCTGAAAAGCTATTTGCTGTTAAAACAATGCAATGGATAAACTTACTCGTCACATTGCACATTCTTTACAAGATTTTAATTTAATTAATAAAATATTTAGTGTATGTTGTACAAGATGAAAAGTTAACGATGCAATTTCACAGCATCTCTACATGAGCTAATTTTTTTCTTTTTGTTCTAGTAAGGTATTTGATTATAATTGTGTTAAGTGTTTACAGTCAATGACATAATCTTTTGTTCATGTATTGGAAGGTATTTTAGGTAAATGATAGAATGCAATTGGATATATAGAGGAAGGAGGGGTAAACGCCGCTTTCATCGATTTTTCTCATATTTTTCCAGAATAGTATTAATGGAACTCAATATAACTTCTTTCTACATAGAAATTTAACTAAATTATAATAGTCTAGAAACTTTGATTTATTACAGCAACAAGATAACTATTTTTTTTGTAATAAATTTCGAAATGATGCTGTTTTGACTGATGATGAGTGGAACATATGCACCTAGTTTTATAATTTGTTAAACGTATTTTCGTATTCAGTGAATTGTAATCCCATTTATCCAATTTAAATTGTGGAATACCCTTTTGCTAAATATTTGTTCAGTCTTCTTACAGTTTAGTTGTGTGGATTATCTGTTATCCTAGGTATATGTCGAGATGGAAAACATAATCAAAACTGTTTTTTTGTCATGTATCAATTATCTTTATCCAAGTTGCAGTATTCATTTCCCGTCTCAAATTGCGTGGGACCAAACATTTCTTTCATTTACTTCAAAATAATTTTAATTCTAGATGCAAAACGAATATATCCTTGTTACAAAGAAGAATTATATGTACTCTGGTTTGATCTACATAGATTTACCTTTTTCTAGAATTCGAAATGTAAACTAATATGCTTGGGTCATCAACATGGGACGAAACATTAGTAGGGGCTAACTTCTTCAAAATAACTTAATGGTGGAATGTACAACAATATTATCAATATTTGATATTGTTCGTCTGGTGTTTGTTTAGAGCACCCTTAACTTTATCAATAACTTAGAGAAATAAGATCCATCATGGGAGATCATATATTAGATCAGGATGCATCACGTGGCATGACAATATTACAATCCGGATAGAAGCACATATTTGTATCCACCAATGGCTTCAAAAAGATGAAGGTGGCCTTTCCACATCTTCCAGATGTGCACTTGAAGACTACTAAGGTAAAGATGTAATTACGTATCACTTTTAATCGTTATTACATTGTATTTATTTCATTTGTTTATATCCAAAAAATTATAGACAAAATATTAATTCTTGTACAATTTTAACACCACATATTTATTGTGGCCGGTTCAAACCCGAATAAAGGAGGATTTTTACAAATTTATAATTTTCTATGTTTACCATTTCCTTACCTTTATGTCTTCATTATAATTCGAGGAGTGAAAGTACAATTTTCGTCAAAAAAGGGCGAGCCGCGAGTGAATCGCCCCCCCAAGGGGCAAGCCAATCCAACTTTCTTGAGGCAAGCCAGCTTGCATTGGGGTGAGCTCGAGTCGAGCTCAGCGGTAGGCAAGCCAAGCGGCTTGGCTTGTGTTAGTGAATAAAACTCCTTAACTTCATCCCTGAATTTGCTAGAGATATCAGGAATGTCATTCAGTATATGGAAGGGATGATAAACTTCATCCACTCTCTGAACTCTTCTTTCATCTTCTTCTTCTCTATGTGAGAACTCTGGCTTCCTTCTGAAAACTAGGGTTTATGTGACCCTCTTTTTGGCGTTTCATCAAAATTTCTGTAGCATTCTACAGATTATTTATTTATTATTATTTTTTTTTGTAGAGTTTAGTGAAGGGATGTGGGGATCTGTTTCTGGTTCTTTTAAGTGCTGATTTTCATGCAATAATCATATTGATGATTTCTTGGTGAATAAGTTGGTGCAACCTTTGTTGGAAAAAAAATCAAAATAAAATGAATTCTGAATAAAGAATTGTAACAAGCAGCTTTTGATTTCAATTTTCAATTCTCTAATTAATTTTGTATTGGATTTGTGGTTACAAAGTCTTGATGGCTATTGTAACATATTACTCTAATGGCAATTGTAATATTTTGGTTTTAACACAAAATTAATAAGAATCGAAACCTCCCTCATCTTTTTTATTTTATTTTTTTTTATGTTCAGGTGTCCAAATTTTGTCCGACTACTCTTGAGGAACGACAACATTTCCTTTGTTTCGCCACCCGGATTAATTCGGATGCGGTTACAGCTTATACACACTTTGGCCGAACATTCGGCTGTTCTCCTCCATGTGGATCTCTGCCTTCCAACATTTAATGTTGCCTTCCAGCTACCGCGGGGATTCAAACTTTCGATACTCCGTAAAAAACCATCTTACTTTATGACTGCGCCATGTCCGTGGGAGCAAACCTCCCTCATAAGGAAGCGTTCTCTTTATTCTGTACACCAAAAACTTTAGGAGCTCTCTCATCTCTCTAATTTTCTCTCTTTACTTTCAGGAGTTTTGTTCTTTGTAACTTACATAATTATTTTCTAGCTTGATGATAGAATTGTGAGCATTCTCAATTCGCTTAAAATAGCAACGATGTGCTAATTAGTTATTTTCAACTATTATATCTTGAGAGATAGACACCATCAGTCATCTTGCACCACAGTCCTTCACGAATCTATTTTAAAGAAATTGTATGCAAAACAAGTCTCGATTCCTTCCAACACCGCTACTACATTAACAACCAGATTTCTTCTATTTTCTTGTTACTCTATTTATTGTAACATTTCTTTTTATTATTTTATAATTTCAGCAGTATTCCTTATTCCCTTTTATATTTTCCTAACTACCCTATCTCCATTGAGGTGATCACTGTACTGTCTGATTTACAGTAATTAAGAGCTGATAGTTACAAATTCTTGGTTTATTTTGTACATACTCGTTGTAACATCGAAAGACTTTAATCGAAACCTCCCTCATCTTTTTTTTTTTTTGATGTTCAGGTGTCCAAATTTTGTCCGACTACTCCTGAGGAACGACAACATTTCCTTTGTTTCGCCACCCGGATTAATTCGGATGCGGTTACAACTTATACACACTTTGGCCGAACATTCGGCTGTTCTCCTCCATGTGGATCTCTGCCTTCCAACATTTAATGTTGCCTTCCAGCTACCGCGGGGATTCAAACTTTCGATGCTCCGTAGAGAACCATCTTACTTTATGACTGCACCATGTCCGTGGGAGCAAACCTCCCTCATAAGGAAGCGTTCTCTTTATTCTGTACACCAAAAACTTTAGGAGCTCTCTCGTCTCTCTAATTTTCTCTCTTTACTTTCAGGAGTTTTGTTCTTTGTAACTTAGATAATTATTTTCTAGCTTGATGATAGAATTGTGAGCATTCTCAATTCGCTTAAAATAGCAACGATGTGCTAATTAGTTATTTTCAACTATTATATCTTGAGAGACAGACACCATCAGTCATCTTGCACCACAGTCCTTCACGAATCTATTTTAAAGAAATTGTATACAAAACAAGTCTCGATTCCTTCCAACACCGCTACTACATCAACAACCAGATTTCTTCTATTTTCTTATTACTCTATTTATTGTAACATTTCTTTTTATTATTTTATAATTTCAGCAGTATTCCTAATTCCCTTTTATATTTTCCTAACTACCCTATCTCCATTGAGGTGATCACTGTACTGTCTGATTTACAGTAATTAAGAGCTGATAGTTACAAATTCTTGGTTTATTTTGTACATACTCGTTGTAACATCGAAAGACTTGTTTCCAGAATGGATAGATGAAGAAAAATATATGGCCCTTGTGATTGTTGCCAAATTCCCAATGCAAGATTAGGGAGCAAGGGTGGAATAGGGATGTGACGAGGCTACAAGCACATCTTATAGCAGCAAATTTGGCAATGAAAAGGGGAAAAAGCGATTGTAATGGGAAGGTAAACGTGGTATTAGTGAGCAAATGCACGTCAAGGGCTTTGCCCCTCTAGGAACAGTACCACCTACATTTTCTCTCAATCTCTTTTATTACTCTTTAATCTTGGTGAAAATGATAGGTAAAGTACACTTGGGGGAATTCGATGCGTAGGATTTGGACCTACAACTAGAGGTGGCAATCGAGCCGAATGAATCGTTAGCTTGACCGCTTGGATCGTAAAAAAAGGGCGCCGCTCGGGCTCGTCAAAATAACCCGAGCCGAGCGAGCTAAGCCTGGCCTGCTGGCTTGTTTCATGAGCTCGTCTAAAGCGAAATATTATTTTTTTTAAAGGTTCAATTTTTTTAAAAAATTGACGAGCTAGCGAGCCAAAGCTCGACTCGGCCCACGAGCTGAGCCAAGCTCGGCTCACGAGTAACGAGCCGAGCAGAAGCTCAGCTTGTGTGCATACGGGCCGAGCCGAGTAACGAGCCGAGCTCATGTGCATACAGGTCGAGCCGACTCGGCTCGACCCATTACCATCTCTACCTACAACTTTGTGCTTAGGAAACACACGTTTTATCCACTAAGCTACATACTCCTTATTGTTTATATCAACACGAAAATACGAGTTTAGGTTATTGAATTAATAGCATGTTTGAAAAAATTACTAAATCCTCATAATTGAAAATTAAAGTCAAATATTAATTTTAACTATACATTCACAATTACTATTCACTAAGAATAATGCTATTCATAGTGAAAATGACTGATAATCACCACATATGACAATTTGTTATTTGATGTATGAAATAATACAAAACTATCACATAATGTATCAAATAAGAAACTATAATGCATGTCACGTAGTGCGAATATCTATAGACTTCATTATGAATAGCATTACTCATCCGCTAATTGTTTCTATCAACACCAGTTTAGGTTTTATGAGCTCACTGAATCCCATGTCAACACCATGTAGAACGGGGAAGAATTAAGAAGCAAGAAGAAGAATGAGAGGAAGAGGGGATGGGGAGGGAGAAAACGGGCCGCAAGCCACTTTCAATTCATCAACTGTCTAAATTGTAATGTAAAAACTTTTTAAATACTGAAAATCTAGTTAAATGACGGGTTTGGACCAACCCACTACTACAAACCCGATAACAATAAAAATAGAAAATATAAATGATAAAGCTCAATAACAATAAAAATTAAGTCTTGATGATATCTGCATCAACTCTCCCTGGATGGGAGAAAACTCGACCCTGTCGAGTGGATAAATGTCGACCATGGGGGACGGTCCTTCGTAAGAATCAAATATCGAAACTATATGCTTTATAGTAACGAAAACTGCAGCTTATTCCCAAAAATATGATCTGACCAAGGGGGACGATCTCTCCATTGAATCAAGTACCGATACTGGATTTCGAATAACAAACACTAATGCAACTCATCTTGAACACTTTCATTTGGTTGTGCATAATGAGAAGCATAAGAAGCTAGCATCGCAGACTGGCCTGTAGAGTAAAATGATCGCAACATCAAAGACTTGAATGGGCCCCTATTAGGCAACAATTATTCTGTATTGAAAATATAACTTTTACTTAAGTGAAATGGC
>CAIGRP010080055.1:0-24287 GCA_903798385.1 Fraxinus cuspidata | reverse complement strand
TTTCTTTTGATTGCTTGTTTTTCAACAGATGACGATTTGAGCCTTTGAATATTTAAGAAGATTTATAGATGAACAAACTCAAGAAGCAAGATTGTTAGAAACATAAGTATCTTATTTGTTATAATCAAAACAAATGGAGATATATTAAATCATAGGTCAACATATATCACATGCGTCATTTTATTTGTCCAATCACTATTTCGATCGATACACTTCAATACATTTATTTCGATATTCTCGCTATATGAAGCGGTACATTATGAACAAGAATGTTGCCAACAACTTTTTCTTTGCTTTTTTGATTCTATTTTCTTTTCACATAATGACATAACTTATTGAGATATCTCATTTTTCATTATTTTAAGTACCTTAACCTCTTCTGGAGTTTTATAATATGTTATACTCATTAAGAGTATATGTGTCCTTATTAAAACCATCTTTACCAATAGCTCCATTTTCGTTTGGAGGATTTTGTAATAGAATCGAATATTATCACGCTTCAGATGTGCCATAAATTTATTAAATATATTATTAACGAATCGTCCTTCCAGAAGTCAATTGATGTGTAAGATTGTTAATCTATTTGGTCAGTAAATGCATTTAAATGAATTATCTTTCGAATTTTTGATTCGAATTGTCTTTTGCGAGGATTTAGATGATGATCCATGTTTATATTATTTTAATCTTCTTAATTCTTCCCCCTAATGCTGAGAGAATTGTCAAATCAAATTGATAATCATTTTTACTAAATTATAAAATACCACTCATTTGAGATAATAGTTCATATTACACATTTATTCTCAGCATTTTTTACTTTCCATCTCAGTGCATTGTGGTGGATTAATTTTACATATGCTGCACTATCGAAATAATTTGATGGAAAAATTAGGCTCTAACCGTAAGCTAAGTTATAATTAGGAGAACAATGGTATTGACATGATGCGTAATTGTTTTCCCTAAACTGAAATGGAAAGTAATTGGTTATCAATTAAATTAATTGGAGGCGTTTAACAAATAATACTGTTAAATCCATTTATCGACATCTCAACTAACACTTATTAAAAAGTTGAGATTTAGGATCACTGGTATTTAAAGACACATTGTCTTAATTGTATAATCTAAAAATTATGCTCATAGGTTGAGTAGCACTTTCTCAAAATTCAGGTTGCGAACATCATCTAATATTTGTATCAAATCTATTAGAAACAAATAATATTTAGATTGTCAACGTAGTGGATGACGAGGTCCCATTTATTACCCTAATTAATTTTCAGAAATATTGAGAATTCAATCTCTATTTTAATTATTGATGTATAATGATAAATTGTCGATAAAGAGAACAAATAATATATAGGAAATTATTGGATTGAAGAATCTTTTGATTCTTCGTTGAATATCCATTTGAATTTTTAATTTCGCATCATTATTGATCTAATGGTGGTCCAACTGATCGTACCAAATAATAAAATCAAATTGAACTTCTGGTTTAATATAATATATAATTCAATTATTTAATTTCAAATAATATGATTAAATATTATATAATCATAAATCATTCTAGTAATCAAACTAATCAATGTTTTCATGATATTAGCTCTTGTTTGGTGCACATTTTTTTCTCAAGAATACATTTTTTTATTTGATGTGATAGGGAATATATGGTTGAAATGAATGAAAAGTTATTGATGTGATGGAAAATATTATTTTATTGAAAACTGTGTGGTTGAAAATGAGTAAACGAATGATGATGAAAAAATAATGTGGCTCAAACGGTGCTTAATTACATGTTGTCCTTCAGGAATAGACATGAATTGAAAATGATACATTTTTCAAAACACGTGCTACTTCGAGAACACGTTGTATTTATTATTGTTCATTTAAAAGCAAAACATTAATATTTTTCTCAAATATTGAAAATTATAATTCATGTTTTTTAGGAGCAAATAATATTCTTTTGAAATATTAATTATGATATTGTGCAACTTCAGGGACAACAATGAACTATTATTTCGAAATATTAGCTTTTTAGAATCCATATATTTGCTCCTTCAAGAGCAACATTCTTCTAAAATATTGAAATCAGAGTGTCATGCTCTTCAGGAGCAATAACATATTATTCTATGAAATAATAAATTGTATAAAATTTTATTTTTCAGGAATTAAAACACAATTTATTTTATTTAATTATACTCTTCGGGAGCAAGTAAAATCTAACTAAAATATTAATAATAGAGTGCTTCTCCAAGAGCAACAATATTTGTAATAGACAGATCTACGATTAATAATCTTTTGGAATATTAATTATTATGTTGTGCTACTTCAAAAACAACAATACAATAAATTATTAATTTAAAGTTTGTAGAAGAACGTCTAAATATATTTAATTACCATATAAACATAATATGANGTTTGTAGAAGAACGTCTAAATATATTTAATTACCATATAAACATAATATGAATTTATATAGAAAAATTAATTAGCAAAAATGTATTAGCAAAAAAAATCTCATAGACATGCATTGGAAAAAAAATCTCCATATACTGAATTTAAATGTAGAATATTGTAGAATTAAATACATTCAATGAAATATGTTCAGGAGCATACTATAGAATATTTATGTATAAAAATATTTATTAATGCAAAAATCATAATGACAATTTATATAAACTTGAATTAATTCGAAAACATGTGATTAAGTAGAACCTGGTGAATTTGACTTCATACGATCAATTCAAAGATGTGCTTTTATGTACAGGCATGAATCATAAAAATTGTACAGACATGAATTTAGAGACATACATCATAGATCATCCATATGTATATACATGAATTGACTAAACATGAATGAACTAAATTCTATATAGACATGCAAACAGAAATGTATACAGATGTGAATTGAAAAAGAAAGTTAGAATCTTACTGCAAGTCTGCACCGTTATGATGTATGTGTATATTAAAAAAATTCACATGTTACCAAATTAATTTTGGTACATATGGTAGATGATTTTGCTTAAAAATTACTACATTCACTAAACTTTGAAAAATTATGTTATCGTGCTAATAACGTGTTATAAAAGAGAGAGAAAGAGAAAACGGAATGAAAGTCAATAGACTAGTGTATATTATATTAAGAACTAAAACCCTATATTTATAGGGAAGTAATTGTTATACATATGGTAATAATTTCTAGAACTCTATGGGTACAATTATCATTAATCAATAAACTACCATTTTCAACAAATATAGTATTTTATAATTTTATATACTCGGTATGTAATTTTTTAATTATTAAATAAATTTTAGAATGATTAAAAATATAAAATAATATTAAAAATGATTTTTTTTTTTTTTTTTTTACTTTTAGATCTCGCCTAGGCTTTGTAAAGTTAGAAATTTAACCTCTACTTCTAGCTACGTTTTATGCCTTTTAATCAATGTCAAGACAAAGATATTGGTTAAGACTTAAGACCCTAGTGGGCCCATTAGTTTGAAACTGTGGGCCCAAAGTCCATACCCAGGACTTACATAGATGTTATCACCTAGTGAACTGACCCCACTCGGCCTTTTGTGGGGCCATTAGTGATTAGTCTCACCTAAGAAACCATAACATTTACTCAGTTTTACTTCCAACATCCCAAGTATAAATAACCCTAGTCTCTCTCTTTCCCACCGCCCTCCGCTCCTCAAATGGCTTCTGAAACGGCCCTCTACAAACTCTCCTCTGATAACCTCAGCCCATGTCAGCCTCCCGCCACCACCCTTTTCAGTCACTCAGGGTTGTCATTCCACACCCTGCCACCGCCGCTGCTGTTGAATCCTCTGGTGCTAATTTTGCTGGAACAAAGTTGGGTCGTTCAAGAACTTCAAATAGGTCTTCGTTGTCCGCCAAGGATAGGCACACTAAAGTCAATGGCCGAGGCCGCCGCGTGAGAATACCGGCTTTGTGCGCCGCCCGGGTGTTCCAGTTGACGCGGGAGCTTGGCCACCGCTCCGATGGGGAGACCATTGGGTGGCTTCTCCGCCAAGCCGAACCGGCTATCATCGCCGCCACCGGCACCGGAACCATCCCTGCTGACAACATTTCCACCGCCCCCACCATTCCTCTGTCCCGCTCCCGCTCTTCTGTTCAGGCTCCGCTGCTTCAACCGATGCTTCCATCCCTGCCGCTGAGCTGTAGGCCGGACCTCTGCCAGTCGCCGCCGCCAATGGGCTTGGAGTTTGATCCCAATGCGTATCGCCACATGCCATTCACGGCTCTTCTGCTGCAGCCTGCGGTGGAGGAGGCAGAAGAGAGGCAACGTGGAGTGGTTGAGGATCACTAGATACTAGTAATCTAGTGGCATTAATAGATAAATAAAAAATAAGTGGGGCCTTTTAAGGAATAAGTTGAAAATCGTTCTCGTCTCGTTTTGATTACTTATAATTCTGTATGATGAACGTGGATGACATTACTGTTAATTATATATATTAATGGCTCCTATTTGCACAAAAATTTATTTTTAATAACCTATCTTGCTGAAATTTTACCTTTTATGGGTTCCAATACAACACAAAATTGGAAGAAAATAAATATTCTCAAGACGGCCTTCAAATCTCTTCAATGAACACACGTTCAGGGACAATTCGACGAAACTCGATTTAATGAGGCAATTGAAAAGCAGAATTTACTTGTTTGTGAAAGAGATTTAGCAGCCATAGCCAATAAACAACACTAGGAGACTTCTGATATCGAGTCAGGTGAAATTTTACTTTGCTATTCTTCCATTTGGACTTGTGAATGAAGGAACGTAATGATTATACATATCTGAGTCAAATACAGTTTATCTCATTGTGGACCGCAGCCATGAGCCATGGAACCCAGTATAAAAGAGTACTATTCTGCTGTGTGAAGCATGAAATTTTCATATTCAAACCACCCCACCCCCACCAATTTGAAATTGGCTAAGTGAATCTGTAATGCCACAAGCATGCTGATTAAAGATACACGAGAATACAAAGATAGAACCAAGCTTGCAATAAGAAAATGCTATATAATATTATTGATTGTATTGTATGGTTACAGAAAAATATACGTATATATATAGTTATTGAAAAAGAGAGCAGAAATACAGAAACAGCAGTAGTGAATAAGAGGATCACTTAGCCACGCTTCATATTGAAATACCGAGCACCGAGAAAATACATGATTCTCAGCCAAAGAGAGATGATGGAGAGTTGAAAGAAATGGAAACTAAATACTTTCCATTCCAAGTATTAGTTTCAAATGATAAATTACTTCTAATGCTTGTTTCGAAAGTTCCACCACTTCTTCTTCTTGAAGTCACTTGGGGGCAAATCTGAACGATGAATATAACTTAATCTGATTAGGATGGACATAAAAGCAGAAAACTTATTAGTTATTACCCCATTTCGAAAATATATTGCAGAATTTCTGAATTACCATAAACTTGTGGTTTTCATAAATTAGTGAATAAGAAAGTTCAGTTTAATGCATAATGTCAGGCAATAAACCTTGGCTATAGAAGTTAGGTTAATATCAACACAAACTGCATTTGAAAATATTTCATTTTGCTCTCCTCTTATCATAGTGTCTTTTAGGTCTTCTAATCAAATCAAGATAGAGTTATTACCTCCTTGAGGATAGATTGAGTTGTAATGCACTTCAGCCCAGAAACTCAAATATATGACTGCACAAGAAAAGATATAATTAAGGTGATAAATGAAATGATCTGAAACTGTGCCAAGGGAGAAATAAGATTCAACACAAGCAAACATGAACGAGAATCTGGATCGCATTTGTAGAGTTGACAGAGAATGTCTAAACTAGATTGAGTTCTGGTACTTATATACACTAATTTTCTTTACGAGCTTCATCCAAAACAAACCAACCCCAAAAATAAAAAATAAAATAAAATAAAAAGTAAACGATAAATAACAATATAACGTACAATTTGCAAATAGAAAACACTGGTTCTCAAACCAAGTCTCATTGAGTGGCAGTGGGAGTGTGCACAGATTTTGGAGTTTATTCTATATTGACAAATCATCGATGAACTTTCACACTGTTACTAGTATAAATTTTTTTGGTTTGAAGTGCAAAGGCCATTTTCCAGGGGTATAGATATTCTTACATTCCTTTTCTTCGATGAGCAAGTCAAAATATTTTGATCATAACTTTCTGCAATTTGACCCACATGAACGGGTGCTACTGTGTGCCCTTAAGAGTACTATATAAGTTTGGTTTATCCATCTAGCTAGAGGCTCTTAGTTTTGCCATTTTTCTTACAGAAAATTTAAGCACACGAGTGAGCATTTCTATTGCCCTAAGCATTGTTCGATATGTGAAGCCGAATTTTACTGTACACTTTTCCCGACACAAACTGTTCAGGTGTTATAGAAGTAGTTTCAGAAACACGCACACAGATTAGATCACTGTTTCCTCCTATATGATGGGTATTAGGGTGAGACACTTTTGGTGGTAGAGAGAAAACAAAGAGAGGCCGAGTCCAGAACGCGTCATAATTCTCCTCTTTGATATAGTAAATTTTTGCAGTAGCATCGGCGTGACTCGCGCATTGAGAACAACTCTAAATCATGTGCTTTTAATGCTTTTGTTTTCTGTTCGCATAATTAATTGCTCTAGGTAGTACGAACTAACGATATTTCCCATTGCCAAATAGATAGAAAAGGTATCGGATCATGAAGCATGTCATCAAAGCATTAAAATAGCACAAGAATCTCAACCGTCCCCGACTGCCCTATAATAAATAATCTATTGATCATTGGAAAGAACTAAAACTATTATTTCGTGTAACAGATAATAACGCAATAATAAGAAACCCAAGTAGTTACCTTTTTTTGACTTCTGGTCCTTGGGAAGAATCTCAATGTAACAGGTGTCTTTAAATGAAGTTATAACAAGAATTTTCACACCATACTGCCAGCAAAGAAAATAGGATAGATCAGTTCTGGTAACATTAACATATACCCTCATCTAAATGAATGGAAAAAGGCAAAAGGTCTCGTAATCAATACTGAATCAGCAGCAGCCTGTAGAGTGACGTGATCACCCCACTCCCCGCTCCTGGTTCATTACATATTCAAAGGTAAGCACTAAAGTGATTTCCAGCACTGCGAAGGGGGAAAAAATATTTAACTGTTGATTTTATGAAACAAGGCAAAGACATTAAGAGTACTTGGGCATCCTCTTCAGATATTCACCATATTCCATGGGAACATATCCTTCGTACATTTCTGGATGAGCCTTAAGCTGAAAATTCCCAACCAATGCATAGGAAGACAGAAGCATTTAGATGAACTGCAAGAAAAGAACCCAAGTATACAGCAAGAAATAAATCATGAAAGAAAAATTTAATTTACAACTACAAGACAACCTGATGAACTACTTGCTGTCTCACAAATTTGTGGTGCTCAGGAGTCCGGTAGATTTGATCCGATAAAGCACGGAACTGGAGGAAAGAGAGGACAGGTAATGTCTAATTTATCTAAAAAAAACTAATTGTAATAAAATCATAAAAAACTCTCATTTCTATGCTAAAGCAGAAGTAAGCATCACAACTCAACATGAACAAACATACCATGACTTATGTTTCTAATACAACAAAAATTTACAATTAGAGAGATAAAAGCCAACAAATTTCCATATTCAAGCATAAAATTGAAGAACCAATAGAACTGCCCAAGTAAAAGCGTGAATGGACATGAATGACAAAGTAACTAGTCCTCATAAAGAATCCCTTGACATGCAGAATGGATGTAGAAGACAGACCATGGAGAAACTTTGCTAGAAAATTTTTAGCAAATCATTATTTTATTAGTGAAACAATCCACAAAACAGCCCTTCAAATCCATGTAACAACAAAAAAGGGACTCAAGTTTTTTCTTGAATGTCTTTTAGTCGGGTGCTCAAAAATGATTTGCACACTACATAAAAGGACGGATTTATGCTATGGAAGCAAATAAGTTGTATGTTACATAGTTTTTCATTCCAGCGATTTTTGCATTACATATAACTGAAGAGATGACTCTGGGAACTTTTTACTTGAGAATCCTTTAGTAAAAAGCTGGGGCAGTCACCATAAAAATGTTTTCATAAAGCCGATGGGGATGTAGTTTTTATTGAAAAAGATGTATCAATTGACCTGGCAGTTTCCATCTCCTTGAACTTTGTGCTCAACCAATTCGTATAACTGCAATCTGAAACCAAACACCATCCAACATCAAATCCTGATCATATGTTCCACCCATCCACTTACCATGAAGCACAACAATATGCATAACTCAAGAAAACAGACGATGAAATTTAAGTCTTACCATCTGAAAGAATCCAAGTGGACCCTAGTCGATATGCATGATGTGTAAGAACGAACAGAAATGGGCCTATGTCTAACAAAACATAAATTAGGCCAGAATGCATGAGTGAACGGGTCTCGTGTATTTCATGGTAACTTCAAAAACCACCATAGCAAGGGACCAAGGGTTGAAATTAGTGTGTAAGTCATCAAAAATTGACAAGCAGACACAGTTCAAATCTTGAGGGGTGGTTAGCCCATGAGTTCATGGAGTCTAATGTACTTCTCAGTAACTTAATCAATCACTATAGCAAGAGACGAAGGGTTGGAACCAGAGGGTAAATCTTCAAACACTGTCAAAAAGTCACAGTTCAAGTCCTGAGAGGGTGATGAGGGATTTGGCAAGTATTCAAACACAGGTTATCCCTATTCAAACTAAGGTAACTGAGCCCGTTCCAGATTTGAATGTTTGAAATAAAACGAGCTTTTGGTTAACATCTTTCATTTGCTGTTAGTAAAAAATGAGATTAGCATTTATAGCAGTCATCTTGTTCTACCATAAGTTGAGTCTCCCTCCCCTTTCTGACCTTAATCTGCTATATTAATTACTCAAAAAACAAGCATCTGTGCAGCAATTGCAACATTTAAGGGGAAGGGGATTGGGGGTGGCTATCCGCACAAGTATGCATGCACATGAACTACGAGTACCTATCTAGCAGCCTTTGATGGTCAGAAGTTGCTTCATCAACTGAAGGTATGTCTCCATTAATTCTTGGAATGTGCTGTATAAACAAATGAATAAATGCCTTTAGTTATATTTTAAAAACTGATATCATTCAAGCACATAAAACTATATCAATTGATCGTGGAAACTCGAAAAGTTTTAATTGCATTATTTCTTCATATATTTGGTGCACCAAAAAATGTTTCAATAATGGCATAAAACAGATTTAGGCTATGTTTATTTGCTGGAGTATTGATAAGTCCTAAAGCATGCTAAGCATCCATATCAGGATTTTCTGAAGAGCCCCTTAGGGGCCTCAAATGTACTACAGACACTTGATTAGTGGTTTTTCAAAACTATACAATTTCTACCAATGGGCACAAGGTGTAAACAAAAAATGTTTATCAGCATAACATGTCATCTAACAATATTCAGACACTAATTAATAGAACTATACACAGTACAAGATATCATGGACTTCATATGTAGAATATATAACAAGAAGTCGTTGCTATTCTACTCATAATATTTACCATAAGTGAAATAAATGGAAAAAAGAAAAATGACACAACTTCTAATGCTGATATAAAGTTTTGAAATTTAAAGCTGATGATAAGGCCTTATATTAAGCAAAATAAAATCAGAATCCTATGTTGCATAATTTCAATACGGAAGAAGGGCATCAATTCTTAAGGAGACTTCGCAACTGCAAGCGCTGAATATATTTACTATGCCATAAGGTAACTGTCCCAGGTATTATTATGATTAACAACATTAAAAAAAACGAAGTATTAAAAGACTGAAGTGAGTTACAAGATCTATACGCACTATACGACTGCACCGAACCTGTACTTACAGGAACAGGAATCATTTGGTATAACCTCTTTTCAACTTCTCCATCAAGCTCAGACTCATCTGTAATTTCCAAAGTACAAGAATAATCTTCTCCATCACATGATCTATCACCAGGACTGGAGCATAGACTTCCCACATCATCAGTCTCTCCCAGGTAACCATCTTGCCCTGCATAGACCGCATATTCTATCAGAAATGTATCAGAATGTGGATTATCATATATCGGACAGGGATCAAAGAAGCAACAACCGGGATTATAGTTACTTGAAGGGCTCTGCCAATTCGGGACAACATTGGAGTTTTGCGAGTAATCTTCCCCGGAACATGATAATTCAGGAGCTTCTACAATTGATAATTGTGATAGTTCTTCTTGAAGAAGAGCACGTGCAATACTCTCGTCATTGTCAATGCTGTCGCACTCTGTATCAGAATGACTATCACTAGCATACCATTCATGACAGATTTTCACATCATGTTGAGTGTGGTCCCCATCGTAATTATTATTGAAGATTTGGTCCAAGTTGAAAAGACCCCAAGAAGCAGAATCTGATTCTGGCTGATACATTATTACTTGTTTCAGAGACTGCTAAACAGCTCAAGATACATCTTTGTCAAAGAAAACTATGGTGATGCCCAGCTAAGCTTGAATCGACACAGCTCCCAGCTACAAAGGATGAAAAGGCATGACTAATCTGCTCAATAAAATGAGAAATATTTGCCCAAAAAAGTAATGATCTCCAAATATCATCAGCATTAATGCAACAGTAATTTTCCGCAAGGCTAAAATTGGAGTGCTGAAAGATATTCAGAACTAGTATATTAATAAATTACTGAAAGAAATTTCCTGCATAACACTTCAAAAGACGCACCACGTGAAAGCATTGATGGGAAATTATAATATCTTACAATAATTTTCTCCCCTCCCGTGCCAGGTCTCTAAATTTTTTTCCAATTCAGAATAAATTTAGCTCTCATTTACTCATAAATCAAGTTATCAAGATCTAGCTTCAGCAAAATGTGATTTATTAAATGATCAGTGCTGAATATTAAAAGTACTTGTAATTGAATCTCAGTATGTAGAAACACAATAAAGCAAGCAATTAAGACTTGGCACAGTTGAATGCTGGTAACATATTGTTAATGATTGGCGATATCTTAATTGGGAGAATATTAATCCAAGCAACTCCAAATCAAGGGAGCGGTAGGGCAGTAAATGGATTGAATATGGACTTGATCTGCCATATCCGATGATCCAGTCCATATTTAATCCGATCCGATAAGAATAATTCATGAATCCGATCCAATCCAATAATCCAACGAATATTTGATTATTAAATCCATATCATCGGATATCCGATTCGATAATCCGATCTAAAATATTTTAGAAAGAGGAGATCCTCAATCTCAATAAAAATTTATTATAATATATATTACTATTAATTGGAATTTAATAGGTTTAACATTCTTCATTAAAAGATATAAAATATGATACAAGTTTCAAAATAAAAAAATTGTTTAATAAATTATGCAGTAATATAAAAAACATATTATATTATTGTTACAAATCAGATCGGGTTGTTATCGGATCAAATTAACCTATATCTTTGCTCCATTTAGTTACTAATTATCGGATTCAGATCTTGATTAGATTATCGGACTGAGACCTAAATCTATCTTCTATTAATTTCATCGGATTCAGATTAAAACTCAATCCATCGACAATCTTAGGGAACAGCGAAGGCACTATTTATCTTTTTGGTTTTTTGGAATGTAGGAAGCAGAGAAACCTCCTATCATAATGTTAACCAAGTTGTTTGGCCAATAGCTGCATCACTTGACGTGCTGAAGCACGGTCCAAAAGAATGCCAACAATTGTCGCAATGGATCCAAAGGATGCTTACATCTAAATGAAACATCCTACTTCCTATTAACATGGTTCTTAGTGCACTTTCTTTCCATGTTCAAAATAGTAACGTTTAAGTTTCAGAGCTTGGTTTCACATTTGGAAGTGTCCCGACATAGCTCCTAAAGGAGTTTTGAAATAGTAAAAATTTTGAACTCCCACATACAAAATGGTCAAGGCATCATCACAATATGTTCATAGAATCATTCACAATTGTCTAAAAGCAGTCTGTATCTGGACAAATAAGATGCTTCTCAGAAGTACCTATATTCTAGCAGTGAAGTCAACTAGATCAATATTAACTCGTGAAAAATAGAGTATCGTGACATCTTCAAATGAATAAATATTAACCTTCCACCTAATCAACCCAAATCAATAGTTTCCTTTAATCATCTTATTAGTTCAAATCAATCATAAACATGTTTTTCCTCTAAATCATTAGTTTCCAAAAGTGCCCCTTAATTGTTCTTGGAAAAACATGGTCCTAAAAGTTTCAACTGCTGTCATAGTATATGAATTTGAAAATGACAACCACTAAATCGTAATTTCAGAAAATCAATGAATGCATCCACATGCCAAGTCTTTAGATGTTTAATCCACGTATGTGTGCATGTATGATGAGTTGAACTTACACCTTGGTGGCTTGGATTCAAGAGCTTTGGAATGGAATTCCTAGAAAACCCAATTGATCTAAAGCCACAATTCAAGACAGAACACGTGGGGTTGATTGATCTTCACATCACACGACAAAAAATTTCACAGGAAAGGTGTGATCTTTATTGTAATGTAGTTCCCCCAATTCAGAAATGCTAAAACTGAACCTCCACATCACATGTTAAGTTGTTAACCACACAAACGCTTTCCTATAAAGATTCAAACCACATAATTGAATACACACATCCCCCTTCACTTTTTCTTCATCCATCAAGACCTCAGCCTAGAGTCTACTTTCAAAGAAATTTTTTTCATTTCAAAAATCATTCAAAAATCCGTCAAGGCCTTCTTGTTAATCCTTTCACTTAAAATTTAATAATTTATTGTTCGGAAAAAAAAAATAAAAAAATCTCAACACTTTGAAACACAAACAACTTGCACGAATGCAATAAAACAACCCACCCCAGCAGACATCTAAAATCTAGTAAATCAATCGTTTCAATTAAATATCCAAGAGAGAATATACAACTGCATCAATAAGTACATGTAAAAAGCACTTAAAGGTATAAATGAAAGATAGTACTATGTATAAGATTCCGAAACTTCAGCGCAAAGCAATCCCATATAATTAAAAAATGCACTCAAACTCACTATCGATTCAACAAAACTGAAACGCACCTTCAATAAAATGTGTGTGTGTGTTCGTATGTTTAAGGGGATGATAATGACGAGAGGAAGAAAAGAGGGGTGTATATATAGAGTCTGCGTAAAGGATGGTGTGTTATAGCTCAAGATCGATCAAGTTTGGAGGAAACGCCCCAAGTTACGGTCTTTGTGAAACAATGATCACCCAACTTTAAATTATTTCTATTTGACCATCTAATTTACACTTATGTTTCATTTTGACCACTAAGTGTAGGAATGATCTGTTGAGTCAATTTATTGGTATTAAAAATATGATAGGTCTCAACATTTAAATTAAATTGATGTAACATGTCACCAATGATTAACATATAATGCATATGATGAGCATTAATGCTCGTTGTATCATTTCTCAATAACTATGATAATGGAGCGAAGAATTAGACGACTAAGTATTTAGCAACAACGAAATTTGACAAAGTCAATAAAATTTGGAAAAGCTGCTTTGGATTATAATGATTTAGGGTTAGTCCACTATGATTCATGAAATGCATAACCTAGTGCTCGTTTGTCATGAAATATGTAGTTTTTGCCAACAAGAAAGACTCGAATGAATAAATTGAGAATCGTAAATCACGATCCATTTTCTTTTCAATATGTTTTGCAAAATAACGTTATCGTTTAGTTTTGTTTAAGAAATAAAATAGTTAAATTGAAAAATAAAAATACTAATAAATTAAAGTTGAGTGACCAACATAAAATAAATCTACAAGGTCGTTTTCAAGGAAAAGTTTGTGCATATGGAATAGTGAGTGGTGTACGAAAGCCTTTCGAAGTGCTCAAACGGGTGCCCTTTGAGTGGACCCAAAGATACCATGGTTTAAACGGCCTTTTCAATTTAGGTGTGTGTATGTTTCATAGGATTGGACAAAATGTTTGTTTTTACTTTTGGGTTTAATGGCCTATAGCTCTATGTACTTTCAAGAAAATGTAAATGGAATTCCACCTAATAAGTTGACTTTCTTTTCAATTCCCTTTTAATCACTTGATAGACAATTGAAGCTAGATGCGAATGAAGAGGGCTTCAATGCATCTGGAAATAATGAATTTGAAGATAGATGCAAATGAAGATCGCTTCAATGCATCTTGAAATATTTATTTAAACCAAATATGGGAATAATATGGGAATGCAGTCGCTTTCCAAACCACGTAAATATTTATCTTGTATTAAGCTTTTAGATATTTAGTTTGTAGTATTGAAATTTATTATTGATTATGTGTAACGTGGATTGTTGCTCGTTAGACAAACTCAAGTACACCTATCAATCATAATAGATGATGTTTATTCTTCTACTTCTCTTTCTTCTTTTCTGTTTTTTTCCTCGAGTGTGATGCACTATCAATGCGTCAAAAATAGGGTTGATTTGCTCTTTACGTTTGTTTCATATGTATAAATATTTAAGTCACTTTTTATTTACACGTTTTCAATAATTCACCAGTATTCATTTTTCTAATTATATATTTTTATCTATTTATAATTTAAATCGTTCATAAAGCATTTACAAACATGCAAGTTCGTCTTGTTGGTTGGGTGTACAATGTACACTCGCTAATCATGATTATTGCTGCTTGAATTTGGCCACTCCTATTCGCCTGACCAACGCATGGTATCAACAAAGTAATTTTGAATTAATTCAAAGCTGTGTTTGATATGGATTAAAATTTTAATTTTAATTTAAGTTAAAATCAATAATAATTTTAACAATAAATTTCATGAAATCACAACTATTCGACTACATATTTCATCGACTTTAAAATTCTGATTTTAATTCCTCAAGGAGCTAAGGAATTTTAATCATTCGACTCTCTAAGTGCAGTTTTGACTCAGCAAATGGTCCCATTTTCACACAAAAAAATGGTCCCCATTTATTCATTGCCCAACTTAAAAAGAACAAATGTGCTACACGTACAAATGAAAAACCAACAGAAATGGGCCAGATACTCACACCATGTGGGGCCGGTGCATTTTTTTATTTTTTTAATACATAGTGGGGCCCACCCCATTGTGAGTTTCTGATGCATTTCTGTGGAGTGGCTTCTGTACAAATGGAAAAACATTAAAAAGAATGACAGTTCATTTTTTTCAAGAGATTACGCTATTCCCACATCATTAACAAAACAAAAATATAGTCATTGATAGCCCCCATTTTCGAAAATTTATAAAATTTGGAATAGTGATTGATGGGAGAATGTGTGATTAAAATTAAGAAAGAAAAAAAATTTAATGGGGCCAAACAAGGGGATAATATTAAAGTCCAACCTAAAAAAGATGCTTTTAATCGGGACAAACAAAAGAAAAAAGTAAGCTACGTGATGAGTAAAATCGGGAAAAAGATATTTTAATGAAATTGAAATTGATATATAACAGTACTTTGAAGGAAGCTCGATTGATTCATTAGAAGACTATGTTCATTTACTTGAGAAAAATTCATCTAACACGTAATTGAAAAGATATAAAGTTATTTGGTCGGATCTACTAATCTTTTTCCTATCCTTGATACATATAGCTTGAAAGTTATTCGTGTTTTTCCCCCCTTTTTTCTAAAAAGGCAAGTAAGAGAGTGAAATGCACCAAAGTTTAGACTTTACTTTTAACTTGTCAAGAACATATTTAACCCCCATGTGGTAGACATTAAAATTCATATTTTAATTTAAATCAAAATTAACAACAAATTTTAATCACGTATTTTTGGGATTCACAACACATTTCATCAAATTTTATTAAAATCTTATTTTAATTCCCACCAAATAGAGACTTAAATATCGAGTAGAAATTGTGATTAAAGAAAAAAAGACGCAAAATTGGACTTCAGCTCTACCGCGGGGCCAAACTATACTACTTTCCTCTCTATCAACCAATCACATTAGGGATGGCAAAATGTCTCTATCATGCATTATCCCATGCCGTTATAAATCAGAATGGGGAACATGGCCTTGTCCGACCCTTTTTTTTTTATGATTTTAAATGTAAATGATATTTTAAAAAATAAGTAAATGGGAGGTCCACCTGTGCCCCCTTGCCATCCCTAAATCACATCACATACTTTCCAAAACATACAAAGGGCTTGCATGGCCGCCTATGGTGTTGTTGGGGTAGAGAGTGTTTCATTGGAAATTCAATATTGAACAACAACTTTGAGCAAGAATACACGAAACTTGGATGAACAGTAGTTTTCTTAAGTTGATGCATGCAAAATAATGACCAAGTTTTCCGCAAAAAATTCTTACTTTTTTTCTGCATGGTCGAATCATCTAAATAAAAATAATAAAAATAAAAATCTTGTCCATTATATGATAACAAACAAAAATTTCATTCCAATCTAAATTCACATAAACACAGTTGTCATTTCTAACAATCCAGATTTTGTAATGTTTACAGATAATAATAGGACAAGCTTTTCTTGTCCCTGTGACATCCATTACAATCTCGATTAGCTAATATTCCTGTATATTTCCAGAAAATAATGAAAATCAGCAGGTCTTTACTAGCTTTGTTGACCACATACGAACCAACCAACCAGCGTCTCCAATTTTCACATCCATAAATCTCCTTCTGCCTTTAGCAGCTTCGGTTTCCTCGAATGTTGTCATCGACACAGTACTCCTTAGAGGTGGTTGAGGATTGCCAGTCCCTGTTGATGCCTCCACAACTTGATTAACCATTTCCAGAACCTCACTCATTTTTGGGCGTGTTTTTGGGAGTCTGGCCAAGCAACGATTGGCTACAAGTGAGAGCTTGTGCGCGGATTTAACCACATTCTTCCCTTCAAGCTTCGGGTCCAATATCAACTGAAACTTCTTAGCATCGGATAAGTGCGGTTTTACCCATTCCAAGAGCTTCTGCTCACTTCTGGGACGATTTCGATCCAATGGTCGTCTACCAGTAATTAGTTCATAGAGAAAGACTCCATAGCTCCATACATCACTCTTGGATGTTAGACGACCAGTTTGAATGTACTCAGGAGCTGCATACCCCAGGGTTCCCACAACCTGATAACGAGGTGTTTATTAATACGAGACTAAAGAAGTATCTAAAAACTAATTAGATAATAAAAAATTTCAAGTCATTGCATGAGGCAAGGGGGAAGCCAATGAAGCGGAGAATAAATGCTGTTTTAGCAGACATCATTTGATGGGGAATCTATTTATATTTATAGAACGTTCGGGATTATGCTATCCATTTAATGAAATGTACATGTCTAGATCATGCTCTTATACCCCAAGCTACAGTATTATATGTGATAGCAAAATTGTTCGTGATTCACATTTTAACCAAAGACGGACAAGCTATAATTACAAGACTGTGTTTGGCTTATGTTTATAAACTTTTCATGAAAGCCGAAGCCACTTTTTATACATACATTTATAGGGATCCACAAGTAGTACCTACTCATCCACTCCTCATTTCTATCTATTTATAATTTAAACCTTTTATAAACACTTCTCAAACATGCTTTAAGTTATAATGGAGCCAAATTACAATGGACAAGGTTATATTAACAAGTGGTTCAATGTCAGTGTACTGTATCGTAACTCTTAGACATAACAATATCAAAGCTAAATTCCATGCTTCTACTAGATTACACATGAATAAGGATCAAATCCCTGAAAGTGCATGCAAATCTACCTAGGTACAGAGATGGATGATTTCCAAGTATTAGTGGTATTTCAAATCCTTAGCGAGTCAGAGGGTTATTTAAATATTTGCAGTGAATTTATAATCCCTCCCTATTCATAACTTAGTTACATTCTTTCAAAACCCTGTGCTTCAAATTCCTAAGAGATTAATTGAAATACTTAGTTTTATGATGTCACAATATACCATAACAAAAAAATGAATTCTACAGGTCACATTTTTTTTTTTTCAAATAAAAAAATTCATTAGAAACAGAGTAGAGTCGTTCCTAGTTCAGTGAAAAGAATTCTTAATTCCACGGTTTCAAAAGGTCAGGAAGTTTAAATCAAGAAGAAAAGGATTATTACTCCAATAGCGCATAAAAGTGAAGACAATAAGCCATTATGTAATTCACCATACCGCTGTTGATACATGTGTTAGTCCTTCTGGAGGGCCCAACCGAGCCAATCCGAAGTCTGATAGCTTAGCATTCCATTGTTCATCTAGGAGAATATTAGAAGATTTGAAATCTCTGAAGATGATCTGTATACAGAAGATGAATGTCAGACTAAGCCATTGTTTGAGCCCATTTTTATAAGAAAATGTATTGTGAAATAGTAATTTTTTGGAGAATATGTGGTCAAAAATAAAGAAGAATTTTCGGTTTATGTGTAAAATTATTTTCTGGAAGAAAGTGTGGTTAAAAATGAGTTTTGAAAAAATGAGTTTTTGAAAAAATGGGCCTAGTTAAATCATTATAGCAGCGTTGCAAATCGCAATTTAAACTTCAAGTTCATATTCCGTCATATTTCCAATATGGTTACCCCAGAAAAAAATGTGACTATGCTTCCAATATTGGAAACAAGTGGCAAAAGAAATCGACCAACATTCAATAGGAAAAATAAATGACCTGAAAAAGTGATTATTCTTTTATGTCTTCCTAAACGAGCTTGATTATCCCAAAAAGGAAAGGTGATTATGCTTCTTTTATGGCACTAAGTGGCAAGAGAAATCAATAAACATTCAAAAGGTAGAATTAAAGACCTGAAAATCCATTTCCTCATGCAGGTTTACTAAGCCACGGGCAGCATCTTGGGCTATCTTCAGCCTCATAGCCCAAGGAAGCTGTGTCTCTGACCTAGCCGATAAATGATCTTCCACGCTTCCATTAGGCATGAATTCATATACCAAAAGCCGTTGGATTCCTCTTTCGTCATCCTCAGCACAGTATCCAATGAGTTTCACAAGATTTGGATGTTCAACCACACCAAGGACATTTACTTCTGTCACCCATTCTTTATGACCCTATCACATAGATCAGATATTAGTTCTCTATCAAAGAAACAAGACATGTTCCGACATCCAATTGCAAGTAGTCATTCTCCAATATAGTCAAATCAACTAAAAGAATTCTAATATACTCCAATAAACCACAAACTAGAAATAACAAGCAAAGGAATGCAGTTTTCTTAAATTCTTAGTGATTAATAGTAATGCAAGATTTTTGCATGGTCAGTTGTGTCGTGAAAAAGTAATTTAAGAACGTCAACAGAAACCCTCAATTTTGGCACAATTATCTATTTCTTTGTGAGGCTCTCTCTCTTTCCACCCGAAAAGACTTAACAGTCGAGCAATGCCACCATTTTGTCATCATTTACTTCTTCATATTCAAACCTTGGTTATTCTGAATATCGAACCACTTAGGCAGCCATATATTTGTTTCATTTAACTCCATACATCCAACAAAATTAGCTTAGTTTCAAAATTCCAAGTTTTTATGCAGAATTGTTTATGCCATTGACATTGGAAGGTATTTTACTTATTTGTGTATTTTCGAATTCAAAATTTCAAACATGCAATAAAATAATGATACTCTCTTTTCGAATCGTCTCTTTTTGGATTGAAATAATGAGATTGCATGATAAACATAGGCAGACCTTTTAAAATATTACAAATCTTTTGGAAAACGGAATGTGCAGCCATAACAACAGGATGGAACACCCCTTAGCCACCCTCCCACCCCAATAAATCAGGTTAAGGCAAGAAGGCATAAAAATCCCTTTCCTTACCTTTAGATTGACTTCGTGCCTTTACCATTAAAAAAAAAAAAATTCAGGATAGAGAGAGGAAAAATCTTGTGATACGTCTTATTTAAATGAGTTCATTGATATAAGAGAAAGGAGCTCCTTCAGACCTCCATTAAATAACACTTAATTTCGTTTTGCTCAAACAGACCGCACGGGACATATGCACGAGCATGGTGGCATGCACACACATACAAATATGGAGGGAGGAGAACTTGAAGAAATTAAAATTATACAGCTTCTCTAACATATGGTTAAATTGTCAAAAAAATTCTAAGTAAATCCATGTTGATATCTTTTAATTATATCAGACCACACCACAGTTACAATAGGAATCTTAATCTTAATTTACAAAATACAGAGGTCTGAATCTCCATTAAAATAGCTTAACTCCGTCAATCAACGACTTAAACGAAAAGACTTCTCAGTTGGATAGATATTATTAAACAGCGTAATAGAGATACCATCATTACTCCCTATCTTTTATAATGAAACTAGAACAAGAGAATACCAAAACTAAAGAAAAAAAGAACATAGTGAACAAGAAAAATATGAAAGGAAATCTACCTGCAGTCCTCTTCGACCTAGTTGTTTTATCGCCACATCAAGTTTGTTAGTTGGATCTTCGGAAATCTTGACCACACCCTTAAAAACACATCCAAACCCACCCTCTCCAAGCTTGGTAGACCTGTTGAAATTTTTTGTTGCTTGTTTCAGCTCGGAAAAAGTAAAAGCCCTGAGATTACTGGACCTGTCGGACAAATTTGGAAATTGGCTTCTTCCTCTGGATTCAGTGCTAGTGTCTGATACATCCTGGGAATTAAAATCAGATCCAGATTGCCTCGTTTCTCGATCGGTAAATGAGGATTGGGCAGAATGTGATTTCGTGGTCTTTGGTTCTTCCTTTTTCTCTCCATTATAGAATTGGAAACACCCCATAGTCCAAAACACTAGACAATACCCTTCACTGCAAATCCAAGCATCGAAGTAAAACTTTATATTCTTGTAAAGTGAAATAGCAACAATCACAACACAGATGGCTATGAATCATTCACTTAGATTGTCTTGAACTTCGAGAGAAGAAACATTCAAGACAGTAAATCAAACGCGAGAGATTAATTTTCGAACTAGAAACTCCACTGTTCACACTAAACATATACCGGCAAAACCACCTATTATGTACAAGAAGTTAATCAAACCAACAAGGTCCATGTTTAAAGGGAGTGTCATGGGTATTATGTCTAGTGAATATAGTTTTGTGGAACTAAAGATTCAAGCCAACCTAAACATAAACCATTCCCTTTATTTGCTTAATCTCTTCTTAACCTAAAACATAAACCTTTACGATAACAAGACTAAGCCTTGTTCCCCATTTATTTGTGTCTGCTACGCAGAAACCAGTTTTGCTACTTTGTTTTGTGCATCTATTGGAATGGAAGATAACCTAAAGCTTAAACAGTAAAAACAATAAAATCTTAAGCAACCCAATTTCAATATTCAAAGAAAATGAATTGTTGAGACAGTACAAGCTTCAAACTATAATAAGAGAGAGGGGATAAATCTCCGGGAAAAAGAAAAAAATTAGAAATGTTTTAACAAGCTTCCCGGAATAAAATCAACAATTATTTTGATTAGCGCTCTCTCTCTCTCTCTCTCTCTCTCTCTCTCTCTCACACACACACAGAGAAATATAATCAAAGGCTGCAAAGCCCACAACCCAGTTCTCAGCTTAAATTTCTGCCATGATTGTACTAAAAACAAAAAAAAAAAGCAAATCCAAGAAAAAGATGCTACTTGAAATCCAAATCATCTACCAGTCAGTGAAGTTCAGTCATTTCTCCTTCCTAAACCTCTCAATATAACTATTGTAACACAATTCAGTCAGAGACGCAAGATATATACAAATAATTCTCAATCTAGTAATCAAAAAAATTAAAAATCATGATTTTACCTTACAGCTTCTTATGGTAGGATGCCAGAGGCGCAGATTAATGTTATTTGTTGCTTTAGTAAATGACCCAAAAAGATTTTTTTAAAAAAAATCTGTGATTGTATTGAACATGTGAGTCAAGAAAAGGCTTCCAAAAAAAGGCTACATCACACACACAGACTACACAAGAATGAGTCATCAGCATACGGCACCAGTGCCTTAGAAAAAGTCTACCGACAATTATTATTATTATAACCCATCTGCCAATCGTAGATTAAAAGACTTTATATTTATTGCACATGTGTATAAATTTTTTAATACAAAAATACGTTGTTATTGGAAGTATAAACAAAAAAATATTCACATAGGAATGTACAATTGTATGTGAATAAGAAATATTGAAAAAGTTTGACATAAAACTGGAAAAAGAGTAATGTATTTTTACTTTCACGAAGTCACGTTAAGATTAATAATTTTGTCTCGTGTTCAAGTATTTAACTCATCATATTATTTCGAGTTATTCTCCATGTACAAGAAATTGGAAATAAGTATAAGGCAACTTACAAGTACTACGTCATATCCATGTATTTAATTGATCTTATTATTTCGAGTTATTACAAGTGCATGAGAATAACCATTAGCTTACAAGTGCCTTTTTTGCCAACACCATTGAAAATGTGTCGAGTGTACCCTGTAATTCTCTTGACAGTGTTCTTGTACACAACACGATTGTATTATTTAATTGATCTTATTATTTCTAGTTATTACAAGTGCATGGGAATAACCATTAGCTTACAAGTGCCTTTTTTGCCAACACCATTGAAACTGTGTCGAGTGTACCCTGTAATTCTCTTGACAGTGTTCTTGTACACAGCACGATTGTATTATTTCATAGCATATAGTATAACATAAATGGATGGTCATTTGAGATAAATATAATTACTCATAAAAAGCCCATTTATGGAGGAAAATCCAGTGTTAAGCAAGCCATCAAAAATTGGCCACTTGTAGAGTTTCATGCAGGGCCGATCGGCCCACTTACTCAATCGAGTGAACGGATGTTGACGGGATGGAATTCTAAGATTCATAGATTAAATTCACAGTCGAAAGCTCCTCACTACACAAGTCGCATCATCGCATTCCTTCACTCGGGTTGACATTTTAATATGAAATGAACCTCTCGAACGGGAATAAGGGGATTTACTTTGATTCTAAAAAAAAAAAAATAGAATTGAAATCGACAATCGACGAGGTCCTAGAATGTTCTTGGTTCTTGAATTGGAACTGTAAGTGCTTAACTCTAAAATCAAATTTGTTCATTTTTATAAATGACTTTTTTTTTTTTTTTTGCAATTTATTCACTCTAACCCTAATGATCCGACCCAATAAATAGCAAGTTTGCAAGGCAAAAGTAGCAAGTATCCGAATCAATCAGATTCGTTCATTTGAATAATTAAATCATATCACTCTCGTTCGCACGAAGAGTCACAATCAAAATTTGATGATATGATACTTAGATATTAGATGCTATATTTTTTGGCATATTCACAGTGGATTAAGAAATTATTGAAATGTATTTCTAGTTGTATATATTAAAAAGATAATTTTTATTATCAATTCAAAAATTTCTTAAAAATTAATACGAGTAAAATCGAAATCAAACCTGAATCGATAATTTTATTTACAAAATACACCAAAAGTAATAAAGCGATTCAAGGTTATTGAAATAATCGGAGAGAGGTTCAGATCCAATCATTTGGGTCAAATGTAGAATGTTTGAAAATGTTTAACGTGCTCGTCCCACGAATCAATAATTTTATATTCATATTCTGCATTGGAATTTCTGTTTTAGACGGGAAATCTGACATTCAGCTGCAAAACAAAAGCCCAGTTTGACATATTATTTAATTATTTTTAAAAAAAATTTAAATGATTTTTTGATTAATAAATTTTTAAAGAATGTGTGGTTAAAATATAGTAAAAATTTGAATTTACGTGATGAATATTTTATTAAAAGAAAATGTAATTAAAAATGAGTATGATTTGTTTGTTTAAAGAGTGATTGCCAAACGGGCTAAAGGTATTTAACTATTACACTAATTAACATTAGGGTATCATAGCATTCAATGCGACTTCTTCTAAAAGTACTTTTAGAATAAAAGTTTTTTTAGAAAATATTCTCGAACAAAAATTAAGTAATATTCTCGTAAAGATCTTTTACAGAAAATAAATGTTATATCAACCGACCCTATATCTATTTTTGACTTTTTGTCAATATTGTGGGGGAGCAGATCAACTCTGCCTACAAGTAGAAGTTTACTTTTTCTTCGTGATCTGTAACCCAAACCAATTATATTCGTCCATGGCCAAAAAGATATTCTCATTCTATTAAATCTATTTTAATGCCAACTTATCCAGTCTGGTACTCTCTAAAGTTGGACAAATCTACTTTCGTGCTTTTCGAATATACTAGTTTTTTGTCGGTACATTGTACGGGTTGTATTAT
>CAIGRP010080053.1:0-25294 GCA_903798385.1 Fraxinus cuspidata | reverse complement strand
AGTTTCAAAAACCAATTCATCCCCCTCTTGGTTAGTTATTCTTGGGTTATCAAGCGGTTCGGAGAGATAGGGAACACCCTGAAAAAGGGAAACCTTTACATGCTGCTCCAGTAACCCACCATCGATTCCATCAACAACGTCGATGAAGCGAATCAAGAGGAGGGTTCAGAATAGCTGCGGCTTACCAGGGAAGTAGCCACAATGGCTGCAAACATAAAGAATATTATCAATCAGAATATTAGCATGCAAGAGCTGCTTAGGAGTATGAAACATCAGGAAGGGTATCCAATCTCCCAATATACTGCTCAAGGAAATGTTTTCTTTCATGACCCTCCACACGTGAATTATTACCAAGGCAAAGAAGAGGTTCAAAGCCAGATGACTAACTATCAACATTATACTAGGGAAGAGGCCCCTCAAGAAGGAGAAGTTGGGATTGATACATCCACCAAATATGCCACTGATCAACCCAATGAGATTTCATTCAACTTTCTTCCAAATTACGAGCCGAAAGACATGACACAGAGATCAATGAGTCTCTTTGACAGTTAAACCCTTTAAAACTTAGAAATATGCAGGCTCAACCTTCCTTTGCATCTAGAAATAGGCAACGAGGACTACCTTAGTTCGAAAGATAGAATGAACTTACCTATGGCAACTTGCCTCAAAATCTTCCACCTAGGAATAAGCGTTAGAAGAGGGTAGAATGGGTGATGAATCAAACAAGACCATCCCAAACACTTTGGGGACCTCAAGTTAGGGATAATGAATATTCTAACGAACCACAAAGGTCTAGCGACCTCGGTGACGATGATAACAACTTACCAGTTCTAGGGAATTAGGGACGACCATGTCCTAAGCCACTTCGTGTTTCCTAAAATTCTCAAGTACGATGGAAAAGATGATTCCATGAAATACATCAACAGCTTCAAAACTCATATGAGCTTAAGGGGTTCCATTCTTGCTATGAAATGTAGAGCTTTCTACTTGACCCTAAATGGAGCAGATGAAGTATGGTATACCAGACTTCCACCAGAAAGTATCAAAAGTAGGCCAGATTTCAAGAAGGCTTTCCTTAAGCTCGTCTCTATTATGAAAGAAAGTGAAGGACCAATGCACGCCTTTACAAATGAGGTAATAGCAAGAGGAGTCACTGAAAAGCTTTTCATCTCGTTTCACTGATTAAATGACCTATTGTGTGCAAGTTATTGGCCAATTGAGGACTGCATCCTCCTTAGAGGCAATGATCCTACCTCCTACTTGATGGAGCACCAGGTCGGATAGTCAACCACCATCGACCCAGGGCAAGCCCGGCTGCCAGACTGGCTTACCATAGTGGCAACATGTCTACCGAGTTCATCCCTCCTCTTAGACAGAATTTTTGGAAGAAGCATGGACAGAGCGTTCAGAGCCAGTTCATCCCTCCTCTTAAACAGGGAGAGCTTGGTGTAAGGAGTTGCACTCGAGTACCTTGAGGTCTTTACCCTCTTCGACGATTCTTGCTTTAGAGGCTCCAAGAAAGTTGGCCTCTTCTGCCCCGGTCACAGTAATGGAGGCTACCATCAGTTTTTTCCCTGCTGGGACTTTAGAGCAAGGTGCTAGGCTGACCATTGATCCACCATCTCCGGTATAGGAGAATGTGTACTTTTTAGGGACCTCATCCACTTTGTTTTTCCCCTTGTACTTGATAGAAGGTCGCCCTTCTCCTTCCCACCCAGGAATCTCCTTGCTAATCTTTTCTAATTGGTTCCTCACATGTTTTGCTGCAACAAATGAGGGCTCAAACTCCTTCTTCCCAGTAGTGGAAGTAACAACAAGAATGGAGGCCATATTAGGGGTGGGGTGCTCCATCTTCTCAAAATTTTCTACAAAAGAAATAGAAGATCAATATAAATTAACAATCAACAGTAAAGACAATTCATACAGAAGAAAGTTACTTCTCCGTGCTATTAAGCAGAACTCCTCAAAGAATTGCTTTGAGTTGATCAAACGGTAAAACTCTCTCGAAGATATGGAATGAAGGTAGATGTCCTCTATGACACTCAACTCTATTCGGTTTAGTTCAAAGCGATCAATCGACCTTGTGAAAGAATGAAAAATTTAGAATCATACCAACTACAAGTAAAAGGAAAATAGAGGGATGACACTCACAAGCTTTGAGTAAGAGGTTGGAACTGCCGAGTGAGGAATCGTATTTCCCTCAGACATCTGCCGTTGCCCGCTCACCCAGACCAAGTCTCCTTCCATCCTTTGATGGAAGAAGTAAGCCCTATGACAAATGGAGAGTGAGCTCTCCAAAGTCACAAGGAATATCAACCCTTAGAGTTCCATTTACCTAATAATCTGGGTTGGAAGATGGATTGGAAGATATGGAAAGGCACGTCTTCACTCAAGGAAGTCTGTAGGTCCCTGCTTGTCTGTGAGGACGAATTAGGTAGGTGTTAACATATACGACTTAAGTACGACTCGAAAGAAATTATGAAAGGGCAAGTGAAGTCCCCACTTCAGAAGAAACTCATTGACAACGACGCACTCTTACTTGGGAAAGCAGACTCCCTCGTTAGGAGAGGAAGCTAGAAATTCGATATTATAGGGAATGCAATATTTCTCACTTATATCTATAAGATCGACTGTGGTTATATTTGAAGGCATTTAGGCTACCCCAACCCACATAATAATCTATCCGACCCTTCCTTGTGGGAAAGACACTCTGATCAGCCCTAATAGCCTGGATCAGGTCAGCATTATCGGTTGTTTTAACCCCCATCTCAGAGGCTACATTGCAAATGTCTAAATCTCGTCAGAATGTGAAGAAGCCATGAAATTCAAAAAAGTTAGAAATACTTACGAAATTTAACAACAAAATTTTTGAAAAGAAATCGAACTTTAGGAAAATGGTCAGAAATCATGACAGTAACCGAAAGAATATGAGTGAAGTTGAAGAATAAGAAAGTTTTTGGGAGTTTAATTGTTTTTTGTTCACGAAAGCAAAGTGATTTTCACCAAAAGCTGATACCTTTTATAGGCTAAGGTCATCAATCATAACCGTTGGATGTGGATCCGGACCATTCAACCGTTCATTTAATATTCAACCTGAGTCATTCATCACGTTTGCCACTTTGTCTTCTATAGTCCAGATCAGATGGTCTGAATCACGAGCGTCATTGAATCTACCTCCCATAAAATACGATTGCAGTAGTCATCATTCTTCATTAAATGCAGCGACTATTGCGTGTATTGAAAGTTGAACCACTTCAACTGTCATTTCTTGAAAACGTACAAGACAACAAATCATTTAGACATAATAATTAAGGAAGGCTCGTGTTCCTAACGTTTCAAGAAACACACATCTTCTGAATTAATGCACTACAGCTACGACAAATAGACGATGTACATTACCTCAGCCTCAACATGAATAGTTTCGATAAGGATTTAGGTATACAAAATCACTTTTGTGCAAACAGCTTTGGATAAAAGGATCTTAGCTGGTGCTCCCCAACCTTTTCCAAAGAATTAGAAATTTCAATGTACACAGCTTCAGATAAAACCTTTGATAAGTACATCGAGTTACTCATAATAGCTCTATTTTCAAATTCTAATTATAATATAAATATTTAGATTTAGATTTGGGGGACTATTTGAGTTAAAAATAACCACTCCAACAATTTTTTTTATGCATAATTGAAGTCCATGCATTACATAAATAATTATACATAAACTTGGGGGACTATTATTACGTCTTGCCACCATAGATTATAGTCGAGACCAAGCTATAGTCCATGCACTAAGTCAGATCCACGCTGTAGTTCAGGTGGAGACATTGAGTCAGATCTAACAAATTCAACAAAGACCCAAGTGGTCAAGATAGAGAAGTCTAAGAAGAAACTGATGTTCTTTACTCTGAACCTCCCTTTAGTCGAAGTCCTTATTCCATCTGAAGTCCCTTTGGCCAAAGCCTTTGTCGTCTTTTAGAGGATATGCATGCAATCTCTTTGACTGATTGATGTAACTTTAATGATGATGAATGTCAGGATTGTCAGCTTAGGGTATATGATGGTTGACCCGTTGTTAATGTATTAAATGCACAACGGGCTGAGTGATGTGAGGCTCCGATCTAGGAGATAAGGCCACGTGGTTCTTATACAAAGGTTACCATATCAGCCGGAGTCTATAAATAAGCAACTTTTTTAACATTTGAACTTAATGAAATTCAATACACTTAAGAAATACATTTAGTTTCCTCTAGTACTTATCCCATATTATTTGCTTTAGTTTAGTTTGTTATTAATTTGTTCGAGTTGTTTGTGATTATTTATTTTTATGCAATCATCTTTGATCACATTGTCGATGCTTAAATATTTTTATCTCGCGTCGTAGAGCATCTCCGATGTCCATAAATGCTACCCTTTTTTCCGTTCGAATCTCCGATTAAAATGTGTTAGAATTTGCTTACGTGGGTGCAAGTGGGCCCGGAATTTGTTGTCCACCTAAGCATTTTGGAAAACAGGGTCAACAAAACTGATAAGAAATTTAACAACATCAAAACCTTGTCCTCATCTTCGAATTTCACATCTACACGTTGCAAATCAATGATTGTTAGATTGAACGTGTGTATGTGTTGTCTCAGACCCAAACCCTCACCCATCTTTAGCATGTATACCTTTTGCAAAAGATATAACTTGTTTGTCAATGACTACGACATGTAATGTCTCTCTAGTTTCAACAAAATTGCTACAAGCTATTCCTTTTCTAAAACGTGAAGCATTACCGCATCTTCAAAACAAAGGCGAATGGTGGATACAATCCTTACCTCCAACTCGCTCCATTTTGCCGCGGACATCTTAAGCATGTATAACTTTTGCATAAGATACAACATGTTTGGCAATGACTTCGGCATGTAATGTCTCTCTAGTTTCAACAAAACTGCTGCAGGTTATTCCTTGTCTAAAAGGTGAAGCTTTACCTCATCTTCCAAACAAAGGCGAATGGTGGATACAATCCTTGCCTCCAACTCGCTCCATTCTGCCGCTGACATCTCTTGTGGCTTCTTCTCCAATGCTTTTACCATTCCCCATTGCACTAGCAAGTCATTCACACTTCTCCGCCATAATTCGAAATTTCCTTCACCATGTAGGACGGTCCCCTCTGCTCCATTAAGTAGTCCTCATATACATTAAACATGAGCCACCTAATCAATATCTTCTATTGTATTATCATTGTTGAATCGAATTGAATTAGAACCGATCGATTCTAATAAAATCCGGTTTGTAATCTTAAATACAGAATTAAGTGTGTTTGTATATATAACTCTTGTTTAGAATCGGTTTGGTTCCGATTCTTAAGAAAATCGGACCAAATTAATCATTATCCACCCCAGTAACAAACACGCATGGGAACAAAAAGTTTGAAAGTAAAAACATTTATCAAATACTTTTTATTATTGCATCACTACTGTTTCAATAAAAAAGATTGAAAAACTAAAAATGGAAATTTAATTTTAATATATTTATATGTTGATTAACAATTTCAATATATTATATGATTAATATTTTAATGATTATAATAATATAATATAAAACGCTTGATAAGCATAGTAGTTAATTTCATAAATTGTAAGTCAACAAAGTACATCTACTTTTTTGATCGTAATAAGCCTTTCTTTTTCTCATCTAGTCGCAACGTGTATATTTTGCACATAACGTGAGTAGTTACATCCTAGTACCTAAAAATACAAGGTTGAAGCTTATGTTGAAAAATGCTGCATAGCAAATAATTAGATTTTTAGTTTTTCATTTTAAAATTTGACAAATTTGTTCCTATTGATTTTTGTAAACTCAGGAAAAAAAATTTCAATTCCCACCAACAATATTATTTGTGTTTAGAAAGAATATGTTATAGAAATTATACATTTTGTAAATTTTACAAACTCCTTTACTAATTTAGAACACGAACAATCACGATCTGCTATCCACAGCTGTCCAATTGTCTAGTATCTAATGAAAATCTACACATGGAACAAGAATGAGAGAATTATGATTTTTTTTTTAACAAAATATTGAATTGTGTTTTGTTCTATTTTTATAGAAACCCTAATAACTTATTAATATAAGTCCAAGTGGTCTAGCTCGTTTCTTAAACGTAATTTAGTCCAATATTTAATTACTCTAATTAATTATATTTGGTTCATGAATTAATTAATTCAATTAATTAATTTGGGCATATTAACAAGAAACTCAATTAATTAATTGTCAAACACTTGATAATTATTTAATTGGTAAATTTCTTTCTTCTAGTTCTTTATTTGTGTGTGACCCATCAGGTTCCCGATCACGATACCTAACGACGCGAATTGTTATTTTGATCTAATCAAAATCGATAAATTATAATACTCATTTTAATTTATCCACAATTCACATTCGTCATCTTAAATTGACATTAGCAATGTGACGAACAATATATGTGACGAAAAATGTCATGTGGTATGATAAAATCAAACTCGTTCGCTTACCATGAAAACTACAATCCCTCCGTCAATATGATCCGATCAATTACGAGATATGAATATGTGTCAATTTTAATTATTGATCATATCTTTGATCTCACTATTAAGTCAATGTAAGTCGAAAATTTATTTTCGACTTAGAAGTACACATTGGCTAATGATTTCGCTATTAATTTAATTGAATGAAATATAGATCATAATCTCTTACTATCTAAGAGTGACGAATCATCCATTGATCATCATATGATTCGTGACATAGCCGAACGATGCCGTATTAGCGACCCTTAGAACAACATCCAACATCACCAAATTATAACTGTCCTCAGATAAGGTACTAAAATGACCTCTCAAGTCAAATGATCAATTCCTCTACTGAATGTTAGAGATTAACTGCTGATATTCAAATAGTTATTCATATGGAATCTTCTCAAAAGGTCTTTAATATTTTGTTCTATAACAAAACATCTACGTGATCATTTAAGTGTCACCACATTTTAGCTTGTGAGATCAGTTACTTACTTCATAAATAAGAAATACGACACGTGATGGTCTATCCATAATAACGATATCCGTATCTCGTTATTACTTACGACCACGGATGATTTAAAATTTAGTCATATGTAATTTGTATATTTTAATCACAACTCCTTGTGATCAACAAATTTACCGAGACTTGACTTTACGGATTCTTTTATTTAATTTATTGGAACATCAATACAATTAAATAATGGATCTTATCATAAATATACATTAATTATTTATTAAAAATGTTTATGTCTAAAGTTGATTATACTTAGAATATAAACTTACAGACCCCTCACGCCACGACCAAAATTGCAACGACATATTCATATTGGTAAGATTAAGAAAGAGATACATATAACAAAATATATTAATACATATACAATGCCCTACTTCCTCATTCATGTCTCTAGTGTCTAAGTTGACCTTTTCAAAATTTTCACCAGCAACTATGTGGTCCACCATTTATTTCATCTTAAAGACGTAGGAAAAATCTTATTTTGAGGCCCATCTCAAATTTAGGTACTTGGTTCAAAATAATCTTCCCAAAAATTCACGCAATTTCACCACCGAAATTGAATAGAAGATTTGGTACAAACTGCCAAAGAAGTCAATTCAATTTGCCTAAAACTTGTAATGTGATTTCGCTGGGAAATTAGGTTTCTTGCTTTCGTACGTGTCACTTTTTTGTACAAGATGATAGAGAATAGGGATCGGGTCCCTTGGATTTACGAGACAGATCCTTATTTAAATGGAAATGCAATGTGACTATTATATTGAATGGAACTTATACTAGAACTATGTAAATAAAAATACGGTTAAATATGTTGAGGTTTCAATATAATTTGAATAATATAAGAATGATTGTGTTGGATATTTATCAACGATAGTCGAATGCAAAAATTGAAAAAATCCTTACTTTTTTCTCTTAAGAATTCGACGATCGTACCAAAATGTAAGAAAAACAATTCTACCAAGATGCCATGCTTGTGAATGCCAATTCTAATCATGCTTATTCGGCCTAATCATGCTACATGAACACAAAGTTCGACATAATGTCACATGATATTTAATCGCTTGACTGTTTTAAACACAGTCAATTTTTTCACCCAATCACCTTCTCCACGACGTATTTTGTCACTGCATCTGACCAGATTCTTCTGGCAAGTAGCAGCACTATTCTAATCATTACCATTAGAATTTCTAATTCTCTACTTTTCTCATTGATATTGATCATCCTCTGTTTACTGAATGTTTGAATCAATCAATCAATCACAGCAAAAACTGGGGACTTACAGAAATTTTACGAGCCTGCCTGACTTGTTTGTTGTCTTGTTCCTCCGTATTTCATTAATCATGGAAATTTGTGGTCTCGATTTCCTTTTAGAGATAGATGTAACTCTTAGTCACACTCATCTATCATTTTCTTTGCTTTCAATTATTGCACGATGTACTTGTGGAAGATTGTTAAATCAAAATTTGCCATACTATTAGCAACTATAAATTGCATTTTGTGACTGCTAGTTTGATTGTTCGTCAGTGTGGCTTCAGACAAAGTGAAATTTGGATGGGTTTAAATTAAATCAAAACTTGAGAAATAAAGGTGAGAAGATTCCCGAATCATAGGCTTCAGCAATGGGAATATTGTGTGTTCTCCGATTTGCAGCTGTTTGATATTTCTCTGTGATCATTATATACAGCTTTCATCTTCAAGTGGTTTTTCCCATGTTGAATTGCCAGGCAAACCTTTGCCATGTCTGCGTATTGGATGAATATAAGCAGATAAATTTTATAATGGTTTTCCATGTTTACCTATTATCGTTCTTGATCACATGATTGAATCTAACCAGCGCGAGTTCGCCGAAGAATGAGACTGCAAAGTTCCAAGCCGTTTACCACAGTTTCTGCAAGTTGGAAGCTTCACACTTGCATGGTTTGAAAGGTACTTTCTGTTGGCGTTATCTGTGAGTTGCATCAGTTGGAAAATCAAAGTATTTAAACCTTGAATTGGCAATTGATGTGCCCTGTTGCTGGTATAATAGCTATAAGGTTCATCCTTCCGGAAAACAAAACAATTAATTCACAATCCAGTGGACATGCCAACTTCGACTTCTTTCAGAAAAGACTTTCCGAACACGAAAAGGTTAACTAGCAGATCGTTGGAGTGCCATAGATGGAATTGACAGTTAAAACATTTCTGATTTTGATATGGCATAAAACAATCTTTGTATCACTGCCAGTGAAGTATTTAATCTTTAATGAAGTGATGGTTTTTGACAGATGTAATTGACAAATATAAAGAGAGGTTATTCACTCGATATGAACTAAGTGAGCAAGATGTACCTTTCGCGTTTTTCATTCTCCCTCTTCGAAAGAAATGAAACTTAGGTTAAGTTTTGCAATGATCAGGGAGGAATGAGAAGATCGTGTTATCTGAACATGAGAAACAAAATGCAGCAAAAATTGCTAAACTGGACGAGTACATGAAGAAGACAAAGAAGGTGAACAGCAAACGTTATCTTATGCATACCATTGCTGCCTTCAACTCAAATATGAAGCTACACTTTTTTTTCACAGGATGATAAGACCTTCAGCATCCTGAGAAAGATTCTGGGTTCATTTCTGGGAAACGCCTCAGACGAAGACTCCCCACCCAAGAATGAAAGCTGCACCCAGTCGTTTGTTCTTGTAAAGAAAAGCTGTTGTTTACTTCCCAATTCATGTTTACAAGTAATCAGCTTCTGAAATTCTCATATCCGAAATAACTTGTTGCAGCGCGCTGTAAAGAAATCAAGAAACTTCTCATCTTTTTCTCTCATGTTTCAACATACTTCTTAGTTCAGTACCAAAATCCATTTCTATTAACATGTCAATAAATGTAACTTGCTATTTCCTCAGATTACTGCATTTCTAGTGCTGGTATGAAAATTTCTACTGTGTAACATAAAATGACTTGTATCACATGTGAAATCAAGGAGAAATTAGGAACGCAAGTTAGCTGCAACATCTTCAATTTGTAGCAAAGTTGCTTGGTCGTTTATGATTTTTAAACCAGAAACTCTTATGCATCACAGACAAGTAGTGCCTCGAGGCAAAAGTTTGTATTTAGAATACAATAGAATTCCAAGTAGTCAACATCGAACTTCTGAATTTCTCAGCATCCAGAATGGAACTGACCAAATCTTCAGCAAGCTGCTCTCTGCACAGACACTTTTTTTACCAATACATGTATCCAAGAGGCTCTGAGCCCATAAAAACAAGTGTTAGTATTTCGGACTGAAGAAAATGAATTTTTTTCAGCAAACATAGAGATAATTTCTTAAGAACTTGAACATGATCATCACCCAGATTCCATCATTTTGAAATTGTTTTTCTTTTACCTATATTATCAAAGAATTTCATTTCAAAATGATAGAAATGGAAAAATAAAATAATTAAAGTACACCAGGGCAGTAATAAATCAAAATTTCATGTAAAACTCATCCTTTTCCTTTCAGTTCGGCATTCTATTCATACCTGAGAGTTTTGAATTTTGACACAGTCTTTGATTTCCCATAGGAATGTACTAGAACTCCCTCCAAGAGATTGCACCTGAAATTCAATCAATTTGCATGCTAAAGCAGCGTGAAATTTTCTTAGTTAAAGACAAATCCGTTCAATTGGCACCAAATTACACGAGAATATAAAAGGCACAATCACTTTCCAGCTTTATAATACAGGAAAGCCAATAAGTTATTACACCAATGACTTAATACAATATGTTGCTTTAGAAACTCCATAATTTTTTTCATAATATTTATTTGTCTTGTTAGCTGCTGAAGTAACATTCACATTGTACATTATAGTAGGACTTATCTTTTGAAGGTATGAAGTTGAATCATTAGTTGTGTTACAAAAATGAAAAGATAGAAACTCTTTCGGCCTCATGCATTGCAAAGAAGCTGTGGGAAACTGGTGTCTATACCAGATAAGACTTCGGTACTTACTACTAATCATGCTACATTGTCCATGAAATTACTTGTGGACTTTTATACATCAAAAACTATTTTACTAAGTGCAGTTGGCAGATAGGAACTCTTGGTTATTCAAGTCATAACTATAGCATTAGGTGCAACTGTAACTCAAAATCATCATATTCAGTTTTATATATGCATAGTTCATGAAAGTCAACAAATTTTATCTAAAATTATGATCACATTCATATGGTTCCCGAGGTTCTTGCTACAGGGTTATTGGTTCCTTCTTCAATACCCTGAGAGAGAGAAGAATCAAAAAAATTTAGAGAAAATCTTCATACCTAAAATCCCTACAATAAGAGGTTATCAAAATATCAAGTAAAAACTTTCCTAATTTAAAATCCTAGAAAGTACTAAGCAAAAGTAAATTTATACTTGCTTTAGAATTTTAAACTTTAAATAGGTTCATATTTTGGGAAGTCCTCAATGCAATCTCCACCTTACATCAAACTATCTGCCAGCTGCACATTTAGTCTGTTCATTTCTGTATTTTATTGTTTGGTTTTTGGGGTTGGGGGTGAGGGGCTGATGGAAAACGTGGATCATCACAGCGGAAAACACACAAGTAGCAAGCACGTGAAGGAGAAAAAAAGAGTGAAAACATCTATTAATTCCCAAAGTGAATTTACTTTGATTGCTTTAGGAATTAACCTTCAGAATGTGAAGATGAATTGCATATCTTCTTTCCTTGATTGCACAGAAGCAATTGTCCATGTTTCCATACTCAAAGACTACCATAGCATGTACTGTGTAGACTGTTCTGATCTTTCAAAAGCAGACAAGACATGAGTACCACATACAATGTGCCTAAAGAAGAGCATTAATTCAGAAGGTTCATTTAGACAAGATTCTCAAATATTACTGTAATGACAGCGAAGCCATAATTGTTAATTGGGGTGGCGTGGGGTCCTAAACTGACAAGGGAGAAAAAGTCAAAAGGGGAGCAGCAGAGTCTTTTATTCCCATATGCATCAAGATAGTCACTGCCATCTTAAAACGCACATCCAAGAGATTTGAATACAATTGAAGAAAATCAAGCAGAAGGCAATAGCAGCTTTTACTTTATGAAATTGTTATTTGTGCAAACCAAGTGAAAAAAGCGCACTGCGCACCCTACCAGTGAATTTCTCAAGATATCAATAGAAATCTCTAATAAACAGTGCACAATTATTATCTTAAATAAAACAGTAAACGAGAGTAAAAACTATGAAACAACAGTAAATATATCTTATTCCTGATAAATTGGTAGAAAATAAGCTTTTATATCCACGCTTCTACAATTTGTATCTATTTTGAAATTTTGAAAAATAGGCTTTCATACATTATTTAGTTTAATTGGTTAATATTGTTTTGTCTGTTGAGAATTGACATATTTGGAGGATCAATTCCAGATGCGATTGATCAATTATGGCTGTTTTTGTTTTATTGTTTTTTTTTTTCCTAAGGAAAACACCAACACAACCTCGGTGAGATTTCAATCTCGATCAGGGAAGGCTGATGGGGGTTTGGATTCTCCAACCATATATATAAGATCAAACTCACAAGAACAAGAGGAAGAGAGACATAAATCAAACCTCCCAAAAGCAAAGAAAAGCAACATATGAAGGAAAGGAATAAGAGGGGAAGTACTCTGTCTTTGAACGCTAATCTGATGTCTATTTAGGAGTAGTACGTGGGATGTGGAGGAGTTTCTGAAGTAGTCAAGTATCAATTCTTTTAATTCTCGTAAAAGCAGTTTTTCTTCTTCTGTGAGTGATGCTCGTCTTTCTAGGTTTATGGAAAAACAAGCAACAAAAGATAGCGCTTAGGTAAAAAATGACGTGGACAGGTACTTATTAGATGCTCGTAAAAGCATAGAGAACAATGATTTCCTTAATAGGTAGAATGTTAACAGAAGTAAATATGGTAGTATCTTGTCCAAACTAGCCAGAGATGTGTTGGCAATACAAGTGTCTATTGTCGCTTCAGAATTTTAGTACAGGAGGATCCTCGATATTTTTGTAGTTCTTTAAGAACTAAAATGGTGAAGGTCTTGGTGTGCACCCAAAATTGAGTGAAAGCTTCTCCAAAACTTGGATGGATTCTATTGGAAAATGTTGAGCATTATAACCAATTGGATGAAAGTATATAAGTTAATTTTACGTGTTTCTATCTACTTTATTGTTAACCCAATCACTTTTTTGTAGAGCTTTTGGAACCAACTGAAGATAATCAAAGGCTAAATGATTCATTCATTTTACAAGTTTTTCAGGAAAATGCTATAATATTTGCTAAAGACTATTCAAGCATGAATCATTTTTTCGTAAGTATTTCATTTGTTTTGTTATAGGAATGCACATTTCTTTGTTGGAGGAATGCACATTTCTTTTTATCAGGAATGGTCAGTTTGTATCGCTATGGGAATTGGGATTAGGAATGATTCTTTTGTTCTTCTTTTGGTCAAGAATGGTTATTACTCTTCATTTGATTTTGGATCGCTGTAATATTTTAAATTTCGAATTTACTAAGGTTGGATAACTTTGTTATTATTTTTAATTGAATGACTTTAATATACCGAGGTTGGATGACTTCATTATTATTTTTAATTGGATGACTATAATATTTTTTAATTCGTATTGAGTTTGCAATTTGGATGACTATAACATTTTTAGCATATAGATTGAATTTGGATGGGTAATATTTTTAATTTCGAATTGTATAACATTTTTTGAAAGAACTCAACCTCGTACCCAAGCAACTTTTACGTACCGTCCACTCCGCGAGAGTTTGAGTTCATCTTACTCCTCACGAATTCCTATCACGTTCCCAGGATCAAACCCAAAACTTCTTTCTTATAAAAGACTTAAGCTAAAATTTGGTATCAATTGGGCAATAGTTCAATTGATCAAAGCACTATCCTGTCAAGGTGGAAGCTATGGGTTCAAGTCCCGTCAGTCCTCACAGATCCTTGTGTGGTTCGGCTCAAGCCCAAAACCAAACCAACCCAACCTTGATCAGTTAGGTTCGATTTCAAACATGTGCGTAGGTTGGTTCTATGAGATTTCTCATCAAACTGAATATGTTGGGTTAGGCCCAAAACTGACCTAATTCAACCCACACCTAGTCCTAGGTACACAGCCCCATAAACCAATTAGTATAGAGATATATAAGAAATAATGAACATGCATATTCCATATGCATTGCTATTGATGCTAAAAGATTTCATGACAACCACTTAATTGTGCTAATAGTATTTGCAGTAAGGAGAATATACCAAACCGAGACATCGACATTGAAGCCAGTTGTAATCAAGAGTTAAGAAAGAAAGCTCTGATACCAACGTTAATTGTTATATCTAGTACTTCAAAACTAAATACCATCAAAGCACATAACTCCATTAACCCCCCCAAAAAAAATAATAAAATAAATAAATAAAAAATTTCTTTACTCATGGCTGAATACATACATGTGTGTGTGTGTGTGTGTAGATACACACACAGAGAGCATAAACATGAAGAATGTAGCTTTATATTTGGGACCGTACCTGTACTTCACTGTGTTTTGAGCATTTATGTTTGTTTTAGTATGTAAAGAGAGGTAGAGAGGGTCTAGTACTGAGAATGGTTGAGAAATGAACAGACAGGAAGGATTTTGTGAATGGAAAGAGAGAGTCTGCATGACAATAACTCAAAAGAATATATAAAGGGAAACACAATCAATTGTCGTAAAGAATATCCAAAAATCATTACGTGACAAATTATACACAACTTAAGAAATTAATCAAGGTGTACATTTGCATTTATCCTCAAATTTAACACAAAGTCGTTTCAAATGATAAAATCATTGTTTTAATTGATTTACCATTATTATTACTGCTTCATTCACTTGAAAATAAATCTCCAAATAAAATGTGCACCTTATCATGCGCATCACCTTCAAATTAACCTAGTTGTGCACGTGCATTGCACATTGACTATTCTAGTTGCTGCATATTAGGATTTACGACATAACGTTTTGTGTTACACTCACTACTAACCTACCGCAACCCTCCTCTTTGCTCGGTTTTGCAACCCGCTATGAAGAGCATAGGCACCATTCTAGTTATAGCGATATTTTTATATTTAACAATTATGAATAATTATTGAATAGGAAAACTAAACAAAACGCTAGAAAACCAGCAAATACATTATATGAAGTAGTTGAAAAAGTGCATATATAGGCATTAATTGCACAGTAGATAAATCAAGATTAAAGCTGAGTAAAGGAAGATCAACTACCTTTAGACTGCCCAGTAGGTGATGATGCCACCTGCAGGTGGTGGTGACAGAAGAAACATAGGTTGAAGTGGCTATGGAGCAGGCACAGATTGCGCACAGATGCAGGCGCATTGCCCCCATTTTTAGTGTCAACTTCTTTCCTCCCATTTCCATGTCCAGTTTATTGGGGGGAGATTTATGTCTATGTTAGCTAATGCCTAATGGGCATCCTTGCGTAACATCAACATGCATAATTAGGACTACATAATGAACAGAACAAATAATTGTAAAACAGAAAAATTCTGAGCTCAAATTTATTCATTTAAAGATACATTCATAAATGTATCAAATCTATATTTCCGGCTCCTTCATCGGATTTGATAATTTCATTTTTCCTCCCAATTTGACTTCCTACAATGTTCACAAGTATCTATAGTGGAGTTTATTCACTGACTATATTTATACTGTGAGGAATATGATTAACAGTGACACCATCTACAATTTTTTACTTATTTTTGTCAGTGAACTGAAGTACTGAACTTGCTACTAATTGCCTTCCTGAGATATTTCTCTCTGACCAATTTCAGAAGTTCCAAGTTTTCATAGCAGCATGATATGCATAAAAAAATTTCTAACTAAAGTACTATGGAAAGGAAGTCATAAGCATGTCGGAGTTCTACACTAAATATGGAAATTATTAAACTGAAACAGAATCTTGAAGCTAAATTAATTAAAGACAATTAAAGTATTACATTTAACATACAATTTAAAAAATGAACCTTGTAATTTGTCTTTTTTCTTTAAAAGGAATTAAGCTAGTAGTCCACTCCCATCTTATGTATAGAATACGAAGAGCAAATCAAAACAGAATCTAGACAGTTGTTATTCAAACAAAATGGTTACTAATGAAAGTCCATGTGCAAAAGGTGTGGAGTAAACAACACAATCAAAACAGGTATTACTCATACAAATAAAAATTGCTTTCGGAAGTCCAAGTGCAACAGAAGTGCAAACTACCAGGAAAAGGAAATAGAGCATTAAATTGAAATACATCGTCTAAAATGTCAAGATGATAGAGAGAGCATAAAGTCATTTACTTATATTTTATGGAAACAAATTTAAGTTTTCTACCAAACAAATTTTATGATCTTGCAACGGTAAAATTGCCTCTTAATATAGGAGGTTCATGGACTAAAAAAAAAAATGCAAGCAAATTGTTTCAGGAATTTTTCATTGCATCCTTCAAGTTTCCAATTTCAGGAAGCAATAATAATTCTATTAGTAAACTGTGAAGCAGTAAAACCAATCAAAGAGTAATGTGTGTGTGTGTGTGTGTGTATATAATATATATATAGGACTGGTCTCCTAAACACCGGTGTTTAACGTAATAATAAGCTAAGCACTCGAGTGATATATCACACTACAATAAGTGGTGAAAGATAATGGTTGATTACAAAATTGTTTATATCACATATTGTAGTGTGTCAAGTCACCTCCGATGCTTAGGAGATCAATTCTGTATATACATGGCACGTGCATACCTCGTGCTATGCCTGTGCTAAAAGTTATTTTCGGCACTAGGAACACATTTGGAACTCTACTAAGATGCATGGTTTGGAAAGGGGGGTCAAGAAACGTGCTATGTTCCTGAGGCGCATGCCTCAAGGGGAGTGAGGTGTGCACGTAGCTTTTCCCAAGAATTTGACCCTTTTTTTCTTGTCTGAAGATAAATTTTAAGTGACATTCTTAATTTGGCCCATCTAAGATAAAACAACAATGCCTTGGGCTTATCAATTCTTTTACTTGTTTAACCTAAACAACCCCAAGCATCACCATTCCCAAGACATCCAAAGCTTATTCAATAAGATTTCAAGGCAGCAAACTCCGGCATTCTGAAAAAATCCAGCAGGTATTTTTAATTTTATTTCCTTTGCTTTTTTCTGCATTTCATCTCCTTTATTATTTATTTATTGTTTATAAAATTATATTAATAGGTGGTATGTTTATTTTGGTCTAAGTTCTATAGAGAATTTTCAAGATTATTATGGTTTATTATTCTATTTTTATATTATTTTACATTTTTTGACTTATTTTTAGGTTTTTGGAGAGGCTTACACCTCGCCTCACAACCTAGTTCCCCCTTAAACATTTCTAGGAAGAGGTAAAAGTGATGATTCTGACATCCATTCAAGAATCATCATGCCTAACACGGAGTGATTGACACCATATCACCATATTGAAATTCTAATATGTTCCAACATCAAGTCATATAATGAGCCAAGATCATTCACAACTATATATGACAAATATGCAGACATTGAAATTTTCCTCATATAACTGTAGTAACAGCTATGCATTGTTCTTATATAAAGTAACTATCATGAAATATATATGTGGCACGGAACCTAGTGCTATGCTTCTGCTAAATGTTATTTTCAGCACTAGGATTGCATTTGGAACACTACTAGGAAGAGGTAAAAAATGATACCGACATCCATTTAAGAATCATCGTGCCTAACATGGAGTAATTGATACCATTGGCTGAGATATATATGTGGCATGTGCATAACTCGTGCTATGCATATGTTAAAAGTTATTTTCAGCACCAGGATTACATTTGGAACTCTACTAAGAAGACGTAAAATATGATAATTCCTCAGACATTCAAGAATAATCATGCCTAACATGGAGTAATTGACACCTTATCACCATATTGAAATTCTGAAGTGTTCCAACATCAAGTCATATCATAAGCCAAGGTCATTTACAATGCTGACACCGTCTGGCTTTTATCTACCTTCTAAATTTAACAACTTGCTTACATCAATGGAGCACTTCGCATTTAATCCCTTTTAGTTGAAAAAAAAAACGAGTTTTTGACTTCAATTAGAAATTATCCTTGTATATTAATTAGAACAATGGATCCTTAAAATAATGGGATAACTAAATCGCATCGCCTCTTCTTTCCCTCCTCTTAAATGCCATTACTTGCTTCCTATTCTCCTTGTGTAAGATCATCTCCAAAAGACTGTTTAAAAGTGAAACCTCTCTATTTTAAAGAGTCAACTCTTAAAATTATGTTCATAGAAACTCTTCAAATTAACATTTTAAAATAAAAAGCAATTTGGCTATCCAAAACTCACCCTCTATAATTAAAGGCATTCAAAATATTCCAATTTTCAATACTCCATATATTAACCCAATTAAATAGTGATACAAAGAAAATGGAGGGAAAACAATATTATAATTTAGAGGGAAGATAGTGAAAATAAAAGATAGGTAAAAATAATAATTATATATTTGGCATACTAGAATTAAGTGTTAAAAATAAAGACTATAAATTTATAGATGCTTTTTAAAGTGCAAAATATGCTCTTTAAAAATACAGAATCTCTTGAAGAGCTTTAAATATACTTCTGTTGGCTGGTTTGGGCCGTTGGGCCTCGATCATCATCTTTTTAAGAGAGTTGAGTAACAATTGGCAATGGATAATTATCCATAGTCTTTGGATTCTTTCTTATTTACCTTTTACTTCTAAATATACTTTTTTGCAATGATACGTCTTTTTCTAGAAGTAGAGAAAGCTACAATCACCTAGTGGTCAGAAAGAAAGATGTAAAAACCATATAGCCGTCATTTTATCATATCGCTACAGTGTCTTCTCCTTCTGTCCGTCCTTTTTTAGGAATCGAATGTAAACCAGTAATTCTGAGTTGAGGTTCACATTTGGTGGTTGGTGAGTGTAAATATTGCGTTCAACTGTCAAGAAGAAATTAATATTTGTAAAATTAAAGAACATTTTTGAGACTATATAACTTCTCACCTGGCGCTACAACTTTTCAATGTAAGCTAAGGAATTGGATGATGAAGCATATCAAGATAAACAAAATGTGCGAAAATGACATTCGGCAGAGAGTCTTCAAGGCTAAAGATGGTGTACTTTGTAGGAAGTCATCAAGAAGTCCACGCAGTGGAAAAATATTAAGCATCCAAATGGAACTGCATGACTATTCTACAGTCTGCTTTGTGCTCTTAACACTAAACTTGGGGAAGGAGATAGATGATTATAATAAAAGATTATAGTAAAAATGAAAACATGAGGTATGGCACTCTATAGGTGCTTATCTAAATCATGATGGTGATCAGAATTTGAAAGGGAATAATAAGAATGATATAGTAGTCAGGTGTATGCGGGTAGACAAAAGTGCAGATTCATATGCATGTTGGAAAGCCAAAGCTAAAATGTGTTCTTGAACAGTCATCATCATTGCAGATCGCATTAATGTGAAAATAATTTGGAGAAAAGAGCTCCAAATTCGATGCACATACAAGAAGGATGCTCCCTATTAATTCAACAGGGGATGATTATGACTTCAATGAAGAAGATTTGGCTTCAACTTAAGAGCACAAAGACTTCTTCATATTTAAATTATTAGAGTTCATAAAAGTCACAATTTGTAAAAATCTTTGGCTGTAAGTTTAGACAAACATTCATTTTCCTGAGACAGCATTGCAAACCTCTTAACTAAGAGATGAGAAAACATTCGGCAGACATAGGTTTCAGATTATATTCTCCGGTTATAAATCAAAAAAGATATGAGCAGTCTAACGACCTCTGTTGGCACGACGCCGTCTCTGAGCCTGTTGAACAGAAAGGGGAGGTCGCCTGTTGTGTGCCTACATGTTAACATGATATAATCACAATTAGATTTGCCCCTTCACAATAATAAAGGAATTTATTTCACTTCAATTTTGAAGACATGGTCAAGTTTATCTTGGAATCCATTTTAATTGAGTAATTTCTGAGATATGATTACCTTTCTTTTCTTTCTCATTTACCTTAGACTCCCTTTAGATCACGGATTCCAATGAGAAAGCATAATGTTTTCCCTCCAAATTTGTCAATAACTCTTTGACATAATTTTAGTAGCACATCAGAATGGTCCAGGTAATAGATCAAATTATGTGAGCAATACACAATATTTATTTATGAGTGATGCAATAGTCTTGATTGATTCAACGATCTCGATAAAATTAAATTAAAGATTAGATGTCAATGTTCATCTAAATGTTTATTCTTAGTGAAATTAAATTAAATAAATTTTAATTGTGAACGTTCATCTAAATATTCTTAGTGAAATTACACTTGAAGAGAGTTATATACAGATCTCCGGCAATCATGCATGAGTTAATTTCCATAATGACGATTTTTGTGAGTTGAAATTGTATTAAAAGTGCATTATCATGCATCTTTAGGAAGAAGAGACACTTACTCCAATTTGTGTCACGAAATGGCAAGAAGAACATTGAACCGCTGGTGCTCCATGTTGGTACATAAGTAAAACTGCACAACCCCCACAATTAACTTGTCCAATTTGATGGGCTGCAAAACCAAAGATGAAATCCTAAATCATGTGAGACCAAGCCATCACCCAACCCGATTTAGCAATTCACACATCAACCTGAAATTTAATGCACGAATCCAAAAATTTGTAAGGAAGACTTCTGTTCTTCTGTTTCATTTTTTCTATCTCTCATGTAAAAGTGAAGTATTTTAGCTCGTTGCATGAAAATTTTGGTGACCCTCAATTACAAGGGAATGCAGGACAGTAATAATAAAATATCAGATGTTAAGAGCAAAACATGTCTCCGGCACTCAAAAGTTCAATTTGCCACAAATTTAAACACAAGCAGCCTATGTACTATACATACAGTTGAAGTAGGTCAGCCAGTCCCCCCAAACAATGTTGTAGTTGTGGAGATCAATTCAGAAACGAAATAATGATGCCCGATCCAAAAAACCACAAGTCCAACGAGACAAATGTACTAGTGCTCCAAATAGGCTGACCATTATTATGACTTGGTCACCAGAGATTTAAGAAACAAGATTTGACTTGTCACCACATTGGGAATTACGATACACAAGTAACATTGGGCATTCTCATAAGCAGGAGGAGATAGGTGATTGAGCTTACATGTTAATAAATAAAGACCAGCTTACATGTTAATAATTAAAGACCTTGGAATCGATGCAATTATAGATTTGAGAAGAATGTTCCACTCAAGGATTTAACTTCACAACAGATTGATGAATTTTGACTTAAAAACAAACATATAAGTAATTTTTTTTTTTTTGAAAGGTTTAGGAGACGGAAAACCTTCTAGGACAAGATTGACTTCCTGGCAGCCTGGACATTGGACCCATTTTGCTCCTCGCGGATACAAAAGCAATTTCCGGCAAGTTCCACAAACTAATTGAGCCTTTTCTGCATCAGCATAACATAGAGGCTATGTAAGTACAAGTAATGAATTCAGAGCAAGATTTCCGTAGTCATAGCCAATGATTATTTTCAAATATTACAAATGTGAGAGAATAAAATAGAGGAAAACTAGGTGCAGTAACAACAGGTAACGACATAAGATACATATATTTATAGGAAGCACAATCTCACTGCTGTCTTTAATAAATTCAATTACAAGTGAGACCAGTTCTGCGTCAAATTAAGTTAAATTATAAGTAAGAATAACTTTTCTGTTTGTTTTTCATGCCTCAAATAGATTCAATAGATTACTTAAAATGACATGTTTAGCATATTACGAACTTTTGCGTCAAACAGAAATAGAAAACATAACAATGGAGTTAGTAGATTAGAAAGATAGATTAATTTTAGTTTATTCTATTCTATTTTGAGGTTTGCTTAGACTCTAAATAAAGAGGAGTCTATTCCCTGTAATATTCATGCTCGAACTCTTCAAAATGGTTGAAGTACCCGTGTCGACACGACACGGGTACGGTTACAAGTACGGGTACTCCACCCGAACACAGCAATTTATACAGGGATTTATATCTTCTAACTGTTACACAATTTTCGTGATTTTAGACAAATGAGTTATTGTTTCCATTGCTGCTAATGCTTTTAGGTGATAAAAAAAGATATATTAACAGTGTTTATAGATTAATAAAGTTGACAAGAAAGCTATATTAACAAAACTTAGATTTTTTTTTAGTCATGTCTTGGTATCCTACATTTTAGAAAATAAAATATCCGACACTTGGATATGTACTCGTACTTGATACCTGTACTTGAATCCGAGCATCATATTTTCAATTTGAAATTGGGTTAATTTCACTGGTGGCCACCCAACTTTATAGTTGGCGTCACCATGGCCACCGAACTTAATTTTGTTTCATTATGGCCACTAAACTTTATACTTAGTATCATCATGACCACCCAATTTAATTTTATTTCACCAAACCCATTCAATTATAGATAACGTTTCACTATGGCTACTCAATTTCATATACTATTTCACCATGGCCACTCGGCTTTTTTTTTTTACTATTTTCATTGATTTAAAAAGGGGCAAAATTGTAACTTTGCATTATATATATAAAATAAAATTAAAAAAAAACTTATATTAAAAAAAAAATTAAAAATGTTTATTTTAAAATAAATATTTATTTATTTTATTTTTTTAAATAATATTTTTTTTAAAATAAGTTTTTATTTTATTTTATTGTCTTATATTAAATTTTTTAAAATAAGTTTTATTTTTATTTTTTTTAGATAAGTTTTTTTAAAATTTGTTTTTTATATATAATGCAAAATTACCATTTTACTCATTCTAAAATTAATGAAAATACAAAAATGAAGTCGAGTGGCCATATTAAAATATTATATGAAATTGGGTGGCCATAGTGAAACGTTATATGCAATTGAATGGCCTCAGTGAAATAAAATTAAATTGGGTGGCCGTGATGACACTAAGTATAAAGTTTAGTGGTCATGGTGAAACAAAACTAAGTTCGGTGGACATGGTGACACCAACTATAAAGTTCGATGGCCACAAGTGAAATTAACCCATTTGAAATTTAATAAACTGATATTTTCCCTTTCTAAATTTTCCCTCCTCTTCTTCTCTTCTCCTACTCTCCCTCTCCCTCTCACCCTCCCCCTCTTTTCTGTTCTCTTCTTCCCCTTTCCCCTTCTTCTACAAGTCTCATTATTTGTTCGTTGCGATTTTCATCAATTTGGTATCAGAGTTTCTATATTTTCTTTTGACCAAATAATTTTTGCAAAGTTTTAACTGATGTTCATTTTCGAGAGATCACCATCGAATAATTAGCAAGAACAATTTCAGTCACCAGGAAAATTGTACAAAATTCACTGCAAATCCTTAAGAATTGTTTCCTTCACGGTGGTTGTATTAATTATGATCATCCAACTTGGAGAATCCAATCCAACAACCCACTTGTAGCGTTAAATCACCCACCGAGCCCAAGCACCAAACTTGGAGCCCATATAATTTAAAAATACCCACAATGATAGATCATAACCATAAACCAATATTAGCCTAATTTAGTAAGCCTATAAACCCTTAATCCACTACAAAAACCAACTACAATCACCCCCAGCCCATTTGGCCCAGTCCAAACTACATAAATCAAGCCCAACCACCCAGCCCAACCCACCTCCTTCCACCCGAAGCAAAAACACCTTACCAAACCTTAGTCTCTGCTCGCCACTACTTTACCCTCGTGCACCGCTACACACAAACCTCTATTCTTTTCCACCATCTGCCTAATCATCTACCGCCGCTCGTGCACATTCAGGTTACACAACCACTAATGTCATCGCTTCAGAATCTGCTAATTGTTTGTTCTCACAAGCCTTCACTTGGACAACGATTAGATGTTATTTGCTTATTGAATAACTCATATTTCTCCCTCTATATTCTCTTTTGATTCTCTCACCTTTCTTGTCTCATTCTCTCCTTTTCTTTTTTAGCCTCATTCTTGTTCATTGAATCATGCGTCAATTTGGTACAGAAAGGTACATCTCTTTTGATATGTTGTTACATTACTTTTATTTTAAGTGTTTGGCTTGCCTAATTTATAAACAAAAAATAAAAAAACACAAAAGATGTCACATTTTTGCTTTGTTATTTACCATGAGTTTTTCCACCCAAAAAAATTGTTGTTTGGTTTGGTTTAATTATAAAAAATATTAAATCACTTTTACTGGCCTTTTGGAGTTTATGTTCCTATTATGTGCATGATCTATGTAATAATTTGCAATTATTTAAAATAACTTGCGTTTGCCTTAGCACTTCACTCAACACCATGCACAATCCATATAGAAACTCTTATAGCCTATAGGCCCTCGTCAGAATCGAGAGCGTGCATTCATCTTTTCCTCAACAATACAATTATCACCATTCTAGAGACTGTAGAGGACATCAATTATCCTACTAGGAGAGTCGAATTAAAACTGTGGGACTTTGATGTTCATGCTGATCCCGAGACATTTTTCGATTGGCTTCATAATCTTGAAAAGTTCTTTAACTTTCACCACATCAGGACTTGCATCGTATTTGTCATGCAAGTCACTTGTAGGATCAACTAGGCATTATTGAGAGTCAATTTTGCATGACAATGGTTGTCTAGGTTAGATCCTGTCACTTTGTATAATGAGATGAAACGAATTTTAGGTAAAAAATACGCCTCTGTCTATTATTGAACTTGGTTGCTATATCAATACTTTTTTTACACGGTAGGCAAGGTACATCAACCATTAGCAAATATCTGAGCCACTTCGAAAAGCTATTAAAGAGTAGTGATATTTATGAAACTCCCCATGTCTCAGCCTCTAGGTTTCGTGATGGTTTAAATCCTGAGATCAAACGTGTCGACATTGCCTAAAACCAATCCTTCGATAAATCTACCCCTCGAGCAATACTAATGGCCATATTCTTCCATCTTCGCTAAGCATGTCATAAACTAGGTACCACTTCATTCTCAACAGACACATCCTAAGCCTAGTAGCGCGTCTCGTTGAGTTAGTCCTCTTCAAGCCACCTACGACTTCTCTTACTACGAATAAGCTTAACCTCATTCGGGGTAGTGCTCCTCTTGTGCCCTGTACTTGTTTATCGGTTCCCAAACATGTGTCCTCATTATCTTGCAGATGAACATATAGATTCTTCATGTCCACATCATATTCTTGTAAAGAAACTCA
>CAIGRP010080044.1:0-15069 GCA_903798385.1 Fraxinus cuspidata | reverse complement strand
AACATGAATTAAACAATGAAAATAAGTTAGATCTCACAGTTTATTGATTCTGAAGCTTCAGTTTCCTTTGACCAAGTACAAAAGTTTAGCTACTCATGAGAATTCTAAGTGCAAAAAAAGAGAGCAAAAGCGTATGGGGGCGTCGATATGTGTTCGACCAACCTGGGGTTTTTAAATATGTTTTCCAATTTGTTTCCATAAGAGTTTTACTTAAATTCGAAAGCTAGAATTTTTGCCTCGGAAAATAACTATGCGACCGGATAGAAAAGTTCAGCTCGGCCTTTGAATTCCCTACAGCACCATTCGCGATCACATAAAGTTTTGTGCTATGCGACCGCCTAGCATTAGACACTTCCATATTTTTGTGTTTTGGCCCTCGAACTTCGATTTTCTTCCATTTTAGTCATTTTCCGTTGGTTTCTTCTAAATTCCACCATATTCATCCAATTACAACCTAAATCAAAATATAAGAATAATGAGTACATTTATACATCAATTAATCACAAAAGTATAAGATAAAGGGATGAAAATATAGCATTTTACATTCTAATCAGATTCCTCAAGATTGAGGAATGACTCCTTATAAACTAACAAGATCATAGGTCGGTTCTCAACTACTACCCTTTTCAACTCACTCTCTTTTGCAAAGAAATTCACTTTTGACTTTTATCTCATCTCACAAGGCTCATTTTCTTTTTTCTCTTGTGGCTCTACTTTTAGTCACCTCACTATCTTCTCTCTTACTCACTTGTTGTGAAAGGTCAATCTCACTCTTTTTTTCTTTCAATCTTTTTTCTTCTTCACTTTTCAACTTGATTTGATCTTCATACACTTGTGGTGGTGTCAATGGCGCAAGAGTAATAGATTTTCGATCTTTAGTAAAGTTGTACCTATTTTCATACAAGTCATGAATCAGCTTCCTTTCATATTGTCATGACCTCCCCAACAAATTTTGTCCGGCATGCATATCAACTACATCAAACATCACATCATCGTGATATCTCCCAATTGAGAAACTTAGAAACACCCTCCTATTCAACTTAACCTCTCCACATTCATTCTACCATTGCAATTTGTAAGGCTCGCAATATTTTAGCCTAGTTAATCCCAATTTTTCAACAAGTGTTGTGCTTAACACATTGATACAACTACCACCATAAATAATCATACTACATACTTGTTGTTGATGTGGCATCTCGTATGAAATATGTTATCCATTTGTTGCTCCAAGTCATCTACTTTGATTTGAGCAATAATAGTTCCTCGTGTAACCAATAGCTTTCCCACTGCATACTCCACTTCCTCATCAATGCTAACATCTTCCTATTCCGACATGTAATCATATTTACCATCGCTATCACTCACCACTTCTCCATTATCGCGCAAGATTATCGTTCTTTTGTCTAGGTATTGAGAAGTAATGTGTCCCGATCCCAAACACTTGAAGCATTTGAAATCTAGATTCCTAGAGGGTTGGGAATACACCTTGGGTGTAGCTTTGCTAGCAACTTCATCTCTTCCTTGTGGTAGTTTAGTCCTGCCTTTTGAAACAGCCACATCACATTTATTGTTATCTCACTTCGGTTTCTAACAAGAGTTAAAACCTAAAAAAACCAGATGAATATCTAGTTGTCCCCTTCATCTTCAATTGCCTTTCCACCTTAATAGCTACATATATCATGTTTTCCAACTCCGCATAATGTTGTAACTCTACCACATTAGTTATATCCCTATTCAAACCATTCAAAAATCAGGGTCATGGTGGCCTCCCTATCATCCTCAACATTTGCTATAATCATACAATCTCCATCTTCTTGTGATAATCCTCCATACTCATAGAACCTTAGTAGAGGCTTTGCAATTTTGTATGGAACTCCTGATAATAATTATTAGGCACGAACCTCTTCCTCATGATTGCCTTCAATTCTTCACATGTATTAAAAGGCCTCTCACGGTTTCTCCTCATAGGTGTTACTACTTGATCCAACCAAACAATAGCATAATCTATAAATTCGAGTACTGCAATCTTTACCTTCTTTTCCTCCGATTAATTATGCCAATCAATTATCAACTCTGTTTTTTCCCACTCCATCCGGATCACTCATTCCTTGAATGAAGGAATTGTCATATTGATATTGCACATACTTCTATCAACACCATTTCCAACAAAATCTCTACCCCTCTTTTCATGCATAACTCCTCTATTCCTCATTCTTCCTAACTCGGCATCCACTAATGCATCCTCGTTAATATAATTATCCGCTTTCCATTCACCAGCATAATCCCCTCAATGATCCCGTCTTCCTTACCTCTTTGCGTTAAGAATTTCTCTGGGTTGTTCTCTACGTAAATTAGTAAGCAACATGTCTTGCCTATCCAATTTGTCTCTCACATCCTCAAACAACCTTTCGAACTATCGTATCACCTCATTCAACATGTTGACTTGGTTGTTATTCCTGGTTGAAGAAGAATCATCTCTATCCAACATCCTAAATCTAATTTAATATTTACCTCACGTGTATACGCTCGTGTATCACTCAAATTGGTTTTTTTTCCCTTGATTAGTCTTACCACTCTGTCTTTTGCCACTAATACTTTCTTGCAAGTGTTTCAAAGAATTAATTCGAGGTCAATCAGAATTAATCCTTGTAGAGTTTCAAACAAAGATTTGAGTAAAAAAAAATTGGCATTATAATGACTCGAGAAGTAGAAACTGTAATTTTGAATGGAACGCTAAGAGAATATTCAAGAAAGTGTTTCTTGAATTTGAATTGGGCACTTTTGAATTTAAATTTTTTTTTTACTCGGACAAAATGAAATTGGACGCTGCTGGCAATTTTCAGAATTTTCATTTTTTGCTCAGACAATTCAACTAGATGCCGCAAAAGAAATATAAAATGATTTGGATGCTAGTAATGCCCGCAAACAAGTTTTGAATTTCTTTTTTTTTTTTTTGGTATTTTATGGATTGGAGACTCAAAAAAATGAAGAACGCGAAGAATACAAACAACAAAAACAAAAGACTCAAACAAAAAAGACAAATAAATAGGTGATGATATTTTATAGTTGGTAGGAGAAATATGTAAGTTAAATTGGAAAAGTTTGGTGGTTTATGCAAAGTATATTTTGAGGATATAAAATAGTAAGGAGTAATTTTAAATTGGAGAAGATAATTGAATGAGGAAAATTTAATTTATTGAAAAATAGAATTTTACAATAGCAAGAAACTTTTACAATGGCAATGCTTTTAGACTTCTCCTCTCAACAATTGAAATGACAACTCATATTTATAGCATATAAAAGTTGGTGGCTTGCCTCTAGAAAATTCTTATTTTTTTCATTATTTTATTTTACTTGGTCCTTAAGCAATTCTAGAATTTTTTTGGATATTTTCATTATTTTATATTTTAATTTTGCTTGCTTCCCAAGAATCTATAGTGAATTCTAGATAATTCTTTAACCCCTAGACTTTTCTTATTTCCAAGTTAGTTTAAAGAATTCAAGAAATATGCAACAATGCTACGTGCGTATTTCAGTNTAGAATTTTTTTGGATATTTTCATTATTTTATATTTTAATTTTGCTTGCTTCCCAAGAATCTATAGTGAATTCTAGATAATTCTTTAACCCCTAGACTTTTCTTATTTCCAAGTTAGTTTAAAGAATTCAAGAAATATGCAACAATGCTACGTGCGTATTTCAGTAACTCCAATCATTTCTCGAAGTAACTTAAACTTTTCTCGTGGCAACGCCTTCGTAAATATATATATGCTAATTGTTCTTTAGTCTTGCAATGTTTGAGCTCTATCTCTTTGTTTGCTTCAACTTCCCCGATAAAGTGATACTTGATACCAATGTATTTAGCTCTGCTGTGAAATACGAGATTCTTGACCATTTCTAGTGTAGACTTGCTGTCGCAGCAAATCTCTGTAGTTTCATCTTGTAGCTCTCATATATATTCAAGTATGCGCTTTAGCCATATAGCTTGGCTCGTTGTCATTGCTCATGTAATATACTCTGCTTCAGCTAATGATTGCGCAACCGTTGCCTATTTCTTTGATGCCCAAGAAAATATTCCTAAACTAAATGTGAATGCATAGCCTGATTTGCTTTTCATTGTCCCATGTATAAATGAGGTCATCAACATATAAAGAAATCATAATGAGATCAACAACATACAAAGAAATCATAAGTGTACTGTTTGTACCTTGATTTTTTATATATAGTGTTGTTTCACTCTGGCTCTTCCCTGAATCCTTGCTCAATGAAGCAGTTGTCCATTCTGCTATACCACGCTCGCGGAGCTTGCTTTAATCCGTAAGCGTCTTCTTTAGTTTGAGAATTTTATCTTCTTTACTTTGTACCACATACCCTTGAAGTTGCTCAACATAAATTTCTTCTTCAAGATAACCATTAAGAAATGCTGATTTGACTTCTAGCTCGTAAATCTTCCACTTCTTCTATGAGGGTAGTGCAATCAGCGCCCTTATAGTTTCAAGACGTGCAACTAGAGCAAATGTTTCAGTGTAGTCGATGCCAAACATCTGTGAGTATCATTTGGCAACTAGTCTTGCTTTATGTTTTTTAATTAAGCCATCAGTGTTAAGTTTTATCTTGTAGACCTACTTAACTCCTACGACTTCTTTATCTTAAGGAAGATCTACACACTCCACAAGTGTTGTTTTTCTCGATCATTTTTATTTATTCGTCCATAGCTTTTCTCTATTCTGATTGTTTTGAAGTTGTTTCATAACTTTCAGGTTTAATGATCATCAAGTTGCAGCTTTGGTATATTTCTGATAATCTTCATATTTTTCTTGGCGACGATTTTAGTGAGTCAACTGGTTCTTCTATCGTTGCTTGTGGGAACTCTGGTTGATTGCTCTCCTCAAATTCACCCTCCTATTTTTGTGGTTGTGTTAGGATGCTGATAGATTTTCATTCTACTTGACCAGTCTCTCAGTTGTAGGCGGCATCTCTATCAAACTTAACATCCCGACTTATAATTAACTTATTTGTCCTCAAGTTGTATACTCAATAGCATTTAGATTGAGTAGGAAGATTCATTTTTCTATCTAGTCATCGAGCTTACCTATTTTCTCTTGTGGAATATGTGTATAGCAGATGCATTCGAAAACTCTAAGATACTTTGCTGATGGTTTTCGTTTCCTCCATGCTTCAACTAGTGTTTTGTCATGCACCGCTTTGGTTGAACATCGATTTAATAAATAGACTGCAGTGTTTACTACTTTTGGAAGACCTTTCTCCATTAGCATAGCTCTACATGTCTCAATTACTGTTCTATTCTTTATTTCTGACACATCGTTTTGTTCAGGTGAACATCCAATGGTGAGTTGATGCTCCATTCCTTCATCTTTACAAAACTTGTTGAATTCATTGGATGTGTATCCTTTACCTCTGACGTTTTTTTATTATCTTGATATTACGACTACTTTGCTTTTCGACATAACTTTTGAACTTTTTTAAAATCATTAAAACTTGAAATTTCTCGTGCAAAAAATATACCCAAGTCATTCTAGTGTAATCATCTATAAAGAGAATGAAGTACATATTTTGCTCGTGATGGAGTGCGCATCAGACCGCATACATCTGTGTGTATTATCTCCAATGTCTCTTTAGCTCTCTAAGATTTTTTAGACTAAAATGGTTGACGGTGTTGTTTTCCGAGCAAACATCATTTGCAAACTTCTTTAATCTCCTTTATAACTGGTAAATCTCCCATCATACACTTTTGCCGAAGTATCTCCTGTGCCACAACCAATTACTCATCTACTTGTGTCGTCATTCGTTCTCCCACTTTTTAACTTTTGCAATTAAAGGAGATTTTTCTTTCTTGTGATAGATCATGCAAGAATCTCCTTCAAAATAAAAAGTGTATCCCTTCTCCATCATTTGACCTAAACTTAGTAGATTTTGATATATTGTAGGGACCAAGCGAACCTCATTGATGTATCTCTTGCCATTTTTTTGTATCAACGAAAAATAGTGCCTTTGTTTGTTGCCTCTATGAAATTTCCATTGCCAATTTTTATTTTTGTGTTTATTTTATCAAGACTCGAAAAATACTTTCATCTTTTGTAATGTGATTACTGCAGCCACTGTCTAGATTGTATCTAATTTCTCTTCAGATACATCATTATTGGTGTCATAAAATAGACTTCCTTCTATATTCTTTTTTTCAGAGAAATTAGCTTGATGATTTAATTTAAAACAACAAAAATTTTCTTCATATCCAAATTTTTTATAGCTACGACATTGTGGTTTTTCTTTAAATTAACAATCCTTTTCAAAATGAGTTTTTCTTTTACAAACACCACATGGAGGATACTTGTCGTTATTATCAAATTCTTTTCCATGAATTTCTTTATTTTTAGAATTTTCTTTAAATTTTCTCCCACCTTCTTTAGTTTTCCAAAACTGCATATTAATTTTAGATTGAAAAGCATTTTCTGTATTAATTTTATAAAGCATTTCTAATATTTTTTTCATGAGCGTCCAATGAACCCATTAATTCTGCAGCTGTTAATTTATCTATATCTTTAAACTTCTCAATAGCTGCAATAATTGGATCGTATTTTTCGTATAATTAAATTTTTTCCAATAACTTTCTTTTCAGAAACATCATCTCCATAAGATCATAGTTGATTATTATTTCATCTATTCTTAAATAATAATCTTTTACGGTTTCAGAATCTTTCATTTTTAGATTTTCAAAATTCCTTCTTAAACTTTGAAGATGACAAGTACATACCTTGTTATTGCCGTAGAACTCCTCCCTCAACTTATCCCAAGCCTCTTTGGTTGTTTTAGCTTTCATAATTCTCGAAAAATAAGTATCTGCCAAGCTCATTTGTAAAGAAATTAATGTTAGAGAATCTTTTTGTTGATTCTCATTAAGTTCCTTCTTTTGTGCAGCAATTAAAGTGGAAATGTCATCTGGGTTAGTATACTCATCGTTGACGTCATCCCATAAATTTTGCACACAAAGTAAGTCTTCATTTTAATGGACCAGAAATCATAGTTATTTCCATTAAATAAGATAGGAATTAATGAACGGAAAGCGTCGCCATAGTATATGCTTACGCCCAATATCAATCGAGGGAAATTCTGATGCCACTGGTGATATTTTTTATAGTTGCCAGGAGAAATAAGTAAATTAGATTGGAAAGGTTTGGTGGTTTATGTGAAGTATATTTTGAGGATAAAATAGTATAGAGTAATTTTAAATTGGACAAGATGATTGAAGGATGAAAATTTAACTTATTGAAAAATAAAATTTTACTATGGCGGGAGACCTTTACAATGGCAACACTTTTAGACTTCCACACTCAACAATTGAAGTGGTAACCCCTATTTATAGCATACAAAAGTTGGTAGCTTGCATCTAGAAAATTCTTATTTTTTTCATTATTTTATTTTATTTGGTCCTTAAGGAATTCTAGATTTTTCTAATATTTTCAATATTTTATATTTTAATTTTGCTTGTTTTCCAAGAATATCTAGTGAATTCTAGATAATACTTTAACCCCAAAATTTTACTTGTTTCCCAAGTTAATCTAATGAATTCTAGAAATATGCAACAATGTTAATAATAGGATATAATCTTGATTTTTGAAACCTTGATCTCATGCCAACTGATATGAACCCACATAGCAATAACAACTACGAAATCTAAACAAGATTGATTCAACTCAAGAAAGCCAAGAAATCAACATTTAAGTTTGATTCAAAAATATTGAACCAAGGAACCATCACAATCAATGATAATATGTTGAAACCGTGATTACAAGACTAAAAAATCTCACTCGATTTGTTTGAACGTCACAAAAAAATAATATTGATAAATTCAGAATTAATTGGATGAAGAACAAGAAGAAAACAATAGAGGCTTGCAATAATCTCTCAATAATTGTGTCTTTTACGATGAATAAAATGAGTTATATTCATAGAGAATCCATAAAACCTAGCTAGAAAAATGAATTAAGCCAAAAAATAGCAAAAGATATCACAAAATAGAGTTTAAACTTAAATAGAAGATTACTTGAAATTTGAAAAATTCGCGGTCGGAAATCAACCATGTGGCCGCATAGTAAATCTATGCGGTCGCATAGATCAAATAAAATTCTCCTCCTTGGCTTCGGTAAGGGGCATACGACCGACAACTATGTGGCCATATAGTTGTCCCTTCCAGTTTCTCCATCTATTATTTGAATCAAGTTGCTCCATTTCGTTTCAACTTCCATGCCCAACATGAAACTTATCACTTTGCTTGTTGTGATCAAAGTTTTGTTCACCGTAGCTTGAGAAAGCAATCTCAATCTCCTTGACCTTCTTTGCCCACGACCTCGTCATTGGTCCTTCATCAACGACCAATGAATCTTTGCCCGAACTTGTCCTCGTATCCTAGATCACATCAAATTTTGAGAGCTAAAAAATAATAGAACATAAATATTTCAATTAGCTAACCTTCTAAAAATTCTTGATTAGCAGCATCAAATGGAAGAATGAAGTTTTGGTTCATATGTAATTGAGACTGTATCGGGGAGTCAATTGGGGTGCTGGTCGACAGGTTTGGCAGGAAATGATTATGGTGATGCTGCTAATATTTCAGGTCCATCAGTTGCATATTCATCATTCTTATGCCTTAAAGATCAATAACGTGCTGTAATTCCACCTCCTGTTGACCTGCTCCAATTTTCTCCAAAGCATCATCTCTTCTGAGTTTAAAACATCTCGACCCTAAGTGGAATGACAAAAAGAGATTCACTTAATAGACGCATTTACTTGTGGACGAATAAGAAGCCTGACTCGAATGCTTAACAAAGGGGACATCGAGTCCAAATGTGCTTAAACAAGCAAAAAACTCTCATCTCTCCATTTGTTGATGTTGTTTCCTACAGATTTTTCAATTAAACATGATATCATTACCGAATAAAGCAAACAAGTATTAGAAAAATCAATAGAATTGAAAAGATACTTTTCAAGGACTTTTCCCTTATCCTTGTAAGGTTTCATGAGCACTCTCTAGTTGCACACAAAATAGGGGTTCCCTTTACCCAAAATGAGCTTCATAGTCTCTAGGTAGACAAATGTAACAAATTTAAACATAAAATCCACCAAAAAATAATAATAACTCGATTAGCTTCAAATTACACATTGAGAAAAAAGATCCACACAAGTCACGTTTAGATTTTTAACCTAAATCATCAAGGGTTCAAAGTTGTTGGTCCCAGATATTATGAATCGATTACTCAATATTTTGATCCAAAAAAACCACAAAGCTGGAAAAAAAAATAGAAATAAACGATCACAAAAACATTTCCGTCAAAGGATTCCCTGTTGAGCATCCATTAGGATTAAGCTCAAATCCACTGGTACCGCCAAAAATAGGCAAAAAGTTTCTACTACAAGAACACAAAGCTCTCTGATCTCTCTCAAGAAAAGTGCAACATACACAAGAGAAAACACTATATTTTCTCCCTTACAATCACTCAATATGTACAGAGAAAATCGATCAAAATATACATAGAAGATGAAAACGAGAGAGAAAGCTGCTGGGTTCCAAAGTATGAAAACCCTAAAGTCATCAACCAGTATTTATATGAAACAAGAGCAATTTATTATCCAACGATTCAAATTCAGCCACATGTCAATCATCCATTAAAAATGCCTTTCCAATTTAAAAACGTATTCAACCAGCAACTCCAGATTCTTCCACTTACTGGACCAGCATGTTGGGCTGACAAATTGGGCCACAGTAACAATCCGACCGGCAACTGATAGGTAGACATTTGGGCCTCACAAAATTCAGCAACTCAACTTCTACATTCTCCACCTTTGCTGTATTTTGTGACTGTACTAAGTGGATTCAAACTTAATACTTAACTTCATGTGCTCTTATTACCTGTTCAAAGAAAAGAAAAATTAGCAAATTTCAAGATTCAATAATATCACCTCTATCAATTATATTTCTAATAAAATAATTTAACATCTATATGCTTAGATCTATCATGAAAAATTGGACTTTTGCTTAAGAAAATGGCACTTTAATTGTCTGAGAAAAACTCCACCTGATTTTCCACAAGTCCAAATTTATTTAATAAACCTTTGAAGATACAGTTGAAGATAAAGCAACTAGTTTTTGAAGTTGAGACTTCCAACTAATGCATGTATCATTTATCACATAGAAATATACAATTGTAGATTTTCTACTATCTAAATTTTCAGCAAAATCAGAATCAACATAACATTTCAATTTAAGACCATCTTTATTAATTTTGAACATAAGTCCTAAGTAACTTGTACCTTTCAAATATTTGATCTGACTTTTCATAGCTTCCCAGTAAATCTCATATGGATTTCTCATGATCTACTTAACACACTTACAGCATAAGCAATATCAGGTCTAGAGCACACCATTACATACATGAAAGATCCAACAGCATTGGTATATAGTACATTCATCATTCTTTTAAATTCATCTTCAGTTTTAGATGATTCAACAACAAATAATTTCACATAAGCAGACAAAGGCAAACTAATAGGCTTAGCATCATGAAGGAAAAATCTTTTCACCACCTTTTCAATATAAGATTTTTATGTTAAAAACAAATTTCCATGCCTAAAATTTTTCTAGCAGGTCCTAAATCCTTCATTTCAAATTCAGATTTCAACTTTTCTTTTATACAGTTGAGAATAACAGAATTATGACTAGCAAGTAACATGTCATCAACATGTAAAAGAAGATACAAAAATTCAAATTCTCCATCCATTTTGAAATAAAAACAGGGATCATTTCAGATTTCTTGAACTTCAGACCATGTATAAAAGAATCAAATCTTTTATACCATTGTCTTGGGGTTTGTTTTAGGCCATACATGGATTTATTAAGAAGGCACACCAAGTTCTCATTTTCCTTTACTTCAAAACCTTTAGGCTGAGTCATATATATGGTTTCATCTAAAGAATCATATAGGAAGACAGTCTTGACATCATGTTGTTCTAACTCTAAATCAAATTGAGTTATAATAGCAAGCAATACTCTAATAGAGGTGTATTTCATAACAAGTGAAAATTTCAGTATAGTCTATTCCATCTTTTTGTGTGAAATATTTTGCTACAAGTCTTGTCTTATATGTTTTATGATTTGACTTTAAATCGCCTTTCTTAATTTTGTAAACCCACTTGCAGCCAATTAGTTTGCAATCTTTAAGTTTTTCTACTAAATTTCAAGTTTCATTCTTATGTAAAGAATCTGTTTCATCTTTCATAGTTGCAATCCACTTAGAAGATTCCTTCCAAGATACAGCTTCTTCATAAGAAGTTGGTTCTATATCAGAGGGATTAGATTCAACTTGAACGTATACAAAATCTGCAAGTTGAAATCTAGAATGAGGTCTTACTTGTCTCATTTCTCTATCCCTAGCAAGCTGATAATCCTATAGATCATGTGAAGGATTCGAGTCTTGATTATCATCCAGATTTTCATCATTAGAAATGATATGTGGCTCTACCTCAAACTGAGTCTAATCATAAATTTTTTGCTAATCAAGATTAATCTGAGTAGTAATGAAATCATTATCAGTTAATTTTTCTCTAGTTTTCTCACCAAGACATGGAAAATCATCTTCATTAAAAATCACAAACCTAGTTATTATCAAGTTATAACCTCTGACATCCCTAAACCACAGTCTATAACATTTAACTCCTTCACCATATTTTAAGAAGACACACTTCAAGGATCTTGGATTCATTTGGAGTCAATTTGATGTGCATATGCTATACATCCAAGGTCCTGAGATAGGAATAATCAAGCATTGATCCCGACCAAACCTTTTCAGGAACATTGTTATTTAGAAAGCTGGAGGGACGTCTATTTATCAAATAACATGCAATTTTAACTGCCTCTCCCCAAAATATCTTTGGAAATCCTGAACTAATCAGCATGCATTTTGTCCTTTCAAGAATGGTTCTGTTCATTCTTTTAATAATTCTATTTTACTGAGGAGTGTAGGTCACAGGGCTATGCCTTAAATTTCCACATTTGCTACAGTATTGATCAAATTATGTATTGTAGAACTCAAGTCCATTATCAATTCTTAGAATCTTAATCTTTTTACCAGTTTGATTTTCAATTAGTATATTCCACTCTTTAAAGATTGTAAAAGTATCAAATTTAGATTTTAATAAGAAAATCAAAACCTTCCTTGAGTAATCATTTACTGTAAGACAGTATCTGTAACCAGATACAATAGGTATAAGAGCAAGCCCCCATTAGTCACTATGTATATACTCAAGTATTTTAAGACTTATACGTGTATGTCTTGAAAAGAAACCTAATTTGTTTCCCCATAATACAATGTTCACAAAAGGTTAGTTTTTGAACATTGTCCCTTCCAAAAACCCCTTGACATGAAAGGAATTCTAGATATTTTTCACCAAGATGACCTAGTCTCTTGTGCTATAGCACAGACTTATCAGTATGTGTCACTAATTTTACAGCACTATTTAGTGAGATAGATTCAGCTTTAATAACATAGATTCTATTAATTTTTGGTGAGCGACAATAAGGTTCTGATATCTGATTAAGTTTGTGAAACCATTCTTAATCTCAATCTGGTATTTTTCATCATATAAAATACCTAAAGATATGAGGTTTCTCCTTAGTGCTGGCACATACCTAGTATGCTTTAACATTATGTATTGACCATTTTCCAGTTTCAAAACAATATTGCCAATGCCTTTAATTTGGCATGGCTCATTATTTCCAAGTTTCACAAAACCTCCATCAAGATTAGAGAAGTCAGAAAACCAATTAATGTTGGGACTCATGTGAAAGGAACATCCTGAATCTAGAACTCAATTCTAATCAGACCTTTCCATTGGAGATACGTAGGCTACCCCAACATTAGCCCTTGATTCTTTATAAGAGGCAGCAATGGCCAAAGAACAATTCTCAATATTAGATCCATTCTTTTGATCATTGGCCTTTTTATAATAGTCTTTGATAAAATGACCTGTTTTTCTACAGTAATAACATTTTTTATTCTTTGTTTTTCCTTTATTGGTCTTCTTATCTTTTCATTTGTTATTATCCCATTTCTTCTTAACAAGATTCTTATCCTTATTGTAATTCGATTGACTAAAATTACTCACACCATTGACTTGAGGTTTTTGATTGGATGAAACATTTTTAACATGAAAAACCTTTTTATATTCAAATTTCAATTCCAGTTCTTTATTCAAAAGAGAACTGCGAATTATATCAACAGTCAGGTGACTTCTACCATATTCTAAGGCATTTCTTATATCCTTATATTTCTCTCCTTGTGAATTAAGTAGACCAACCACTTTCTGTTCATCAGAGATCTTTTCACCACAGGTTTTCAAATCCAGAGTGATCCTATTAAATATGTCCATGTTTTCTTCTAAATCATTAGTAAGATCAAATTTAAAATTGAAAAATTGGCTCTGAAGAAAACACTTATTTGGTAGAGTCTTAGTGAGATACTGTTTATCTAATAGTTTCCCTTACTTTCCTAATTACAGAATCAAATATGTGAAGAAACACAGTACTCCAGACTAATTCATCTTGCTCGGTTATCTTATCAACATACAGATCTTCTGGCCAAGATTCATCAATAGCCTTAGCACATTTTAACTGTAGCATGAAAGCCCTAATTTTCATGCGTCAGAGACTAAAGTCTCATTTGCCATCCCAAATCTGAACATCTACTTTAGAAGTCATGCTTTGCAACAATGTAGTAATTGGAATCAGATAAGATATAAACAATAATATATCAAACAGAACAATTTCGAATAAACCAATTACAAGATAAAGAATGTAATCCAAATACGGGCAGGAAAAATTGATAGCCAGCTATACTTACTCTAAGTAAGCAATAAATGGAGAAGATTCAATGCAAATAATTTCAAATTATTCACAAAACTAATGATATGCAACAGTTCAAAACAGGTATATGAATTTAAACTTCAATCAAGATATTACAGCACACACAAAGTAGCAAAATATAAATTTCAAGAATCAGTAAAACGTTTTTAATTTCCTTAACCAAAGACCTAATTCCCCCATATTCTAAGGTTCTTTAAGGGATCCCTACACAAAGGTAAATTTAAGGAGGTTTTGGAGATCCCTTTTAAAAAAAACTTTAACCGTTTCTTTTAAAGGGGGAAGGGTTAAGTATTCGTTACAAGAATTGTGAACATAAAAGAAATACTCGAAAATGCCAAGAATCAACTCCAGGTTCAAATCCAAGGAAGTTCTTCAAAAATATTAACAGATCGCCTCAAATGACATTTACTGTAAAGTAGAAAAGTCAGTCAAAAAGCATATCAAGGTTTTTTTTTTTTTAATGAAGATGGATAAAATGTTTTCTCGCTCTAATAACACTATTGGTCCCAGATATTATGAATCGATTACTCAACGCTTTGAACAAAAAAAAACACGAAGCAGAAAAACAAGAAATAAACAAATACAAAGGATTTTTGGCCAAAGACCCAGAGGTTCGGTGACCGTTATCTAACGTCTAATCCCTCGTTGAACATCCGTTAGGATTAAGCTTAAATCCACTAGCACCGCCAAAAATAGGCAAAGTTCCGATTACAAGAACACAAAGCTCTTTGATCTCTCTCAACTTATAGAAATTTTCTCAAGAAAAGTGGAATCTCACACAAGAGAAAACACTATATTTTCTCCCTTACAATCACTCAGTATGTATAGAGAAAATCTCTCAAAATATACAAAGAAATGAAAACGAGAGAGAAAACTGCTAGGTTTCCAAGAATGAAAACCCTAAAGTCATCAGCCAGTATTTATATGAAACAAGGCCAATTTATCATCAAATGGTACATATTCAGCCACATGTCAATCATCCATTAAAAACGGCTTTCTAATTTAAAAATGTATTCAATCGGTAACTCCAGATTCTTCCACTTACTGGACTAACATGTTGGGCTGACAATCGGGCCATAGTAACAATCCAACAGGCAGCAAATATGTAGATAGAGTCTCACAAAATTCAACAATCCA
>CAIGRP010080037.1:0-17692 GCA_903798385.1 Fraxinus cuspidata | reverse complement strand
TACGATTTTAATTTACATTGAAGTTGGGTTAGTTTAAAAATTTATAGCAGATAGTATTACTTATCACGATCTGTACACTTGCGGAATTTCACGAACAACAAAGAGTAATACATCCTTGATCGTGAAATATTGATTGCCTGTTGACCCGTATGATTTGCATGTAAAAATAGTGAGAATTCTTGTTCTCTCTAAATTAGAACCAAAGAAGAGCTTGAGGGTCAGGCTAAACATGTGGATTTCATGACAATCCCTCCTAACTCTTAAGGCAGTGGATGGAAGCAGGTTATGGGATGGATGGTGCAGAAACGTATCGGTTTCATCTTTACAAAACTAAATTCCCAACTCAAACTCAATGTTCAATTATTCAAATTTAGTTCAAAACTTTACAACAATTACTTATTTATTTTATTCATATTCATAATACACAAATAACTCGTTACCAAATTAGACATTTTATTTCACACACACACATATACTTAAGTTCAAAGAGTTTACTTATAATCAAATTAGTTTATTATATTACAAATAATTTTTATTGATTAAAGATAAATGATTTATTTGAACAGTATGAAATGCCACGAGTTTGANCACACACACACATATACTTAAGTTCAAAGAGTTTACTTATAATCAAATTAGTTTATTATATAACAAATAATTTTTATTGATTAAAGATAAATGATTTATTTGAACAGTATGAAATGCCACAAGTTTGACTAAATTTAAAAGTAATTAAATTTTTTCTTACTTATTTTTTCATATATTACTTATTTATACTTGTGAGTTAAAAATTTATTTATTTCGACCATGAAATAAAAGTTATTATCAAAATAAGTAATATGCTATATATTTAGTTCATATTTGGTACATTCTTTCAAAATACATTATTTCAAAATTTAATTTTAACCACACATTCTTCTTCAATAAAATCATATTTTTAATCACATCAATAACTTTTTTTTTTACTTTTTAACCACATATTTCTTATCGTATCATTATTTAAAATACATTCTTTTCTCAATAATATACATCAAACACACCTTTAATTATACTAGTTAAAATAATTATACTAGTTAAAAATATATTTGTTAAAATTTTGTTATGAGTGTTCAAAAATATATTATGATCCACATTATTTAAAGCGTCTTATTAATTTAACATTTTAAACTAAATCTCGCGTGATACAAAGCATCTTATGAATTTAACATTTTCAACTAAATCTTGTGTGGTATAGAACATTTTTTTATGGTTTGAGTTCATTGGAAATAAATAAATAAATTTTAGCACACTCTGACATATCTTTCTACCGCCCCAATATATATATATATATATGTATGTACGTGTACTAACAGTGCCTATTTGTCCGGCTTGAATAAGGTACTAAAAAAAAAACAGACAAATTCACAATTGCATAGAACCACCAGCCCTCAAAATAGATCAGTTATAGATGCAAACTGTGAGCATAATATAAATATTCATATACGTGATATCAAGAATTAACCTGGAAGCGGATGATGAATTCTTCCTCTTTATCGACGAAAAAATCGTTGAACTTCTCGAGTTCTTCGTTAAGAATCCCGACAAACCAGTCATGGAGCTCGGCTGGCGGCAGATGCGGCGCCAACGCATCTCCGTCTGGTGGAAGATCCGCGACCGGTATATTTTTAAGAAGCTTCTTTAAAGGCTTGTAACACAAATACTTGTCCCTCCATTCAGGCAGCGTGTCTTCTAAATGTATCTTAAACTCTTTCCCGAATTTCATCAATAAAAAACCTTTCTTTTCCCAAAAATTTCAGAATTATTACAGTACAATGAGAAGTAATTTAATTTCACAACGTAGTAACCCAAAATCAAGAAGGAGATATAAAAAAAAAAAATTACGAGAGGTGAACACTAGTGTGTTTGTGGGGTGTGGGTGGAGAAGTTGCTTTCGAAATCTTTGAAGATGGGCTTGAAAAAATGTAGGCGGTTGGTAATGGGTTATGGGGATTGGATTGGCATATTCTTTCAATTTGGGATTAGTTTCTTTCTAAAAACGACAAAATAACCAACAAAAATCTAAGAATTTATGGAAAATTGCATGATCAATCTCCAATTATTGTTCAACTAATAAGTCGAACCTATATTTTAAAAGGAGCAAGTTGTTAGTTAATTTATTAATATACATTAGAACTATTCAAATCTTTATAAAAACTAGTTGATGTTACGGGCGTCGCACGAATTTTGTATAAATTTTGTTTTGATTAGTGCATGAATTGAATGTTTTTCAAAAGTCCATGACACAATGGAATTGTTGGCAAAGTGTTATTGTTTTCAATAATTACGTACTCTCTGTGAATTATTTGCAAGTAAATATAAGAAATGATGCATTTATTTTATGTTACAACACATCGTATATATTTAGGTGTTTTAAGTGTCAAAAGAATTACTTATTGGTAGGCATATTGTAGCTACTTATTTGTTTGGAATAAAGTAAATGAAAGATAAGAAAAAATAGAACCTGGCTTCATTAGTGTTGACAATTGCAAAAGATACATCATATGTCCTATTATCTAGTCATATACAAGACAAATTAAACAAGAACTTGTTTCTAGCATGAATGATGTAGGTATCATGTTCCACATACATCATTTGTCAACAGTAACATGTGGTTGGCAGTTTCTAATTACGTATAGCTAGCAAAAGAGAATAGTAGGACAAACTTCAAAGTAACAGAGTAGGTTGTTATCAAAAGTTATTTTCACAAAACATTTCAATAATCATTTACTCCATTTTTTTCTTTTGGAGTGAATGGATTTGTGCTGGAGATTTCTGAACTTTCAGTCAAGACAATTAGTAAATGCAGCAATGATATGTGGATTGAGATGTGTGAAACAAGAAAAAAAAGGATAAAATACAACAACTTGTACATACCATTCTGCCATTTGTTTTAATGCAGTGAAACGTGGATTTATGAAGAAGGTAGTACTTGCTTTTGTGGACAGTTTCAAACCTATGAAATATCATTATGGAGAACACGTGTAAAATACGTCACATAATGCCTTGTGAGGAGTTTTAATAATATAGTAGAACATACTAAAGAATGATGTAACTTTGACGTGTGTTGCAAATATGACTGATTTTTTCTCAATGTTGTCTATTATTACTACACATTATCTATCAACAAATGAATCCCAAGGTGTAAGCATCATTATTTGAAATTCATGTCCTGAAGTATGACATCTTGTACCCATGTTTGGTTGTCATCTTTTGATTGAATCGGTCATTTATGCGTCATATCAACTACAACTGCAAGTTTGTCTGAAAATTTAAAGTTTAGTTATCACATTCTCTCTTTACTTTTCTAAACATAACTATTAAACATTTCAAGGTAACTATATTTTTGTAGGATCGGATTATTATTATTTGAAGTACAGCATCTATTTCCACATACTGTTCAACCTCATGCAAAAGTGTCAGTTAATATGTTGAGAAAACAAATTTCAAATTATCTTCATTAGTTCTTCAACACGAGTTTCTCCAGATATTGTCCATTGAAGAGATCCAATTGAATATTTATAGTTTGTCATATCGTTCTTCACATAAGCTTTTGAAATTATATAAGTTCTTCCTAGAACAAGCCGATAATTGAAAGCAGTGATATTGGAATCATATAAGTTAGCTTGGATAGTATTACTCTGAAAAAAGGAGGAGGAATTTAATAAATAGTAGTACATATGTGTTCATAGATAACAAAGAGGAAAAATGTAGAAACTTAATAAAAAAACCTTAATAATTTCTAAATGAAGATAATAGAGTATATCTAAATGTAACATTTAATTGAACCTTAGTACTTAAGATGTATAATCAATAAAAGTTGCCTGAGTATCTTAAGATCAGATGTTGGTACCTTCCATTGCCTTGCTTTGAAGGTTTTGGTGATTGTTTTTCTACTACAATCACCTTAGATTTCCACTTTTGATTGTTTGACACAATTTCTGATATCAATTGGTATTATTATTCCATTCTAAGACTTGTATTGGAAGTGAAGGTCTTGTGACTTGTATTTGGGTTATTTTTTTATTTGTAAAGTTGAAGTGAGTGCAGTATTTTTGTGTTCAATAATCGGTAATGAAATCTTTTTACAAGCAAATGCATTATTTGTAAAGGAGATGGTACAAATAAATTGTCAAAGTTTGAATAAAAAAACAAGTGAGATCAATATGTACACTGTACAGTGATATCAATATCAATACTTTATGCTCAAAATAAGTGCTGCAATTATTAGACAGGTATAGGCAAGCAAATCAATTGGCTGTGAAGCTTTAGCTAGTACAAGAATGACCATAAATTAAGGCCTATTGAGTGAAAATCATACCATATACGTCAAAAAACAAGTTCTACTGTAAAAATAAAATATGACTACATCTCTACAATATAGAATTTTAAAGCTATTATTGAATTTGATTGTTGAGATAGATTCATGTAAATACAAAATGTACATATATATTTTTTAAAATAATTGATAAAATAACACAAATGAAGGAAAATATTTAACTTTTAGCTAGTCTTAAGACCGAAGTAAAAATTGTTATTACATCCAGAAAATCAAGAAGATAATGTAGACATATAGTAATTTACAAATATATATATATAAGATTTTTTTTTCATGTATGTTGAGATGATTAACATAAGTGAGGAGATATTGAAAACCAGAAGTATGCTTATGAATTGGAGCTAATTGAAAACCAAAACTATGCTTACATGCTCATAGTCGTAGGAGAAGATTCAAGAAAATTTATGAAGGAGAACTTACTGAAGAGATTGAACCACATTGTACCGTTACCAAACCGATAGAGAGATCAGCATTGGAAGTGTCTTCAGTCTCTGTACATCACATTGTAACACAACCAATTATAAAATAAGTTCAATTCATGAAGATGTATCTTTAATCATTACACATGAACTAAATTTCATACATGCGGTGACTGACCATCACACCCAAACCAGCCTTCTTGAACTTTTTGACAGCTTCAAGACTCTCGATCACGCAGCAAATCTAGTTGATTTGTTATCCAATGATAATGTTTCAGTTATATTATATAGTATGCCAATAAAAAAAAGTTAAGCAATGGACAGAATAAATATTTGCCTTGAAAAGAAGAGCATCGCAAGTTTTCTCTTTAATTGCCTACTCGGCTCTTTAATCAAGTGAATAAGAAGTTAGTGTATATAGTGCATCGGGAGTAAACTAAATTACAACCTGAATGTTAGGAGTAAAGCCACCCTCATTACCGACAATGGTAGCATCATGGCCATATTTCTTCATGATGACATTATGAAGTCAATAAGTACAAATAACTAATAATTCGGATTGAGAAGCAAGAGAAACACTCTTTAACAATGTACTTGTGGAATTTGAGAACATGTCTAACATTAGAAACAATAAAGATGCCCATTCTCAATTCTTTAATATGAATGGAAGAAGGCAAAGAATATTAAAAAAAGAATTAGAAACCCATGAAAGTTGATTAAACAAACGTTGCCAATGAGAAAATGTATAACCTAACTCATATCTGACGTGAAATATTGCAATAAATGAAGTCAGGAAATCGTGTAACACTCTTCCTCTAAACTCAATCTATTCACATCTCCTCATTTAAAATTAATAATATTTGATACGAAGTATATCTAGATTTCTAGAGAGGCCGATCATATATATTAATATTATATGGGCAGGTATTATTGAAGCTTCAATGCTTGATGAGACTTCAAAGCTGTGAGCTATCCGATTTAAAAGTTTTGGACGAGCCAGTTTGTTCTTTTAGTTTATTTTCTGCAGCCAACAAAATTTGTTGACATACATGCCATCTAAATATTATCTTCCAACTACAAGAGAAACTTCAAAAGTTTGAGCACATATAAGACATATCATCAGTTAGTGATAAGGTCATAAAGTGAAAGAGCTTACTAATTTACTAATTGTAGAGTGCAACATTTATTATCTTTTATCAAATACAAGTAGGTTAATATGTCTCATCTCCCATGTCGAAAAGAAATAACTCTCGGTGCTTAAAATTGGAATAATTTAAACATACCCAGTACCATAATCATTGGCAGTCATGAACATAATGATGTAGACCTAACCTTGTTTTTCATCATTGGATCACCTGCCATTTTCATACTCAGGCTTAGGGGTGACAACAAGCGCCACGAACTGAAACTTTTTGTTCGGGCTCGGCTCGAGTAAAAATATTTCGAGTTTTTTTTTTCAGCCCGAGCAAAAGCTCGGCCAAAAAATTTAGGCTCGACCCGAGCTTTCGGCTTGGGCCTTAGCGAGCCGAGCCGGGTCTTTTTTTTTTTTTAATTCTTGACAAATCTAATTTTTTTTAGAGAATTTAAAATTTGTGCAATTTATACGTATTATAAATAATAACTAAGTATTAACATATAAAAAAAAATTACAGCTAAAATGAATAGAAAAAAATAAATAAATAAAAAAGAAGTGGCATACAATTTTTTATTTATTTATATTTTTTAGGCTCGACGGGCAGGGGCCGGGCCGCTCGAGCCGATGCCCCAAAACGGGGTTCAACCTGAGCCTCAGCTCGGCCCCACCAAGCCACGAGCCGTCCTGCTCGGGCTTTTTCCGGGTCTAGCCTGAGACGTCCGAGCCATTTTGTCATCCCTACTCAAGCTTGCAATATAAGATGTATTGTGTCTTTGCAATAAATAACCATTAAATGTAATTTAACTTATTTTGTACTTTTACACCATGCAGTTCATGAAATGATAGGTATTTTGAACAAATAACTCGAAAAAAGGTTTGTATATTGAAATTTTTTAGAAGAGATACAATGAATTGCTGAATTTCATAATAATCAAAAATTGAACTAAAACACAAGATTCTTCTACAACTTTTTTATGCTTAGAACTTTCATTTAGTAACTTAATGATGAATCTTTCAAAACATGTTCTAACTGTGAGAAGCTATATTATACAAGATGCATTTGTATTTATTGAAAACAAGATAAGAAACATAAATTCAAACCCTTAGCAAAATGTTATAAGTATACAGAAGTTGTTACTTTCTATATATTAAATTCAATATTTAATGATGAACAATATTCTTGGTGCAACAAGCACGTGATTTATTTTTTACAGCAGGTTTAATAAAAAAAATTTATATTTCCTGTTGTTTTAGCTCGGGACAATGCAACATACAATTGACCATGTGAAAATACAAGTTCAGGAAGGTGTAAGCCAACAAAATCTAGAGTTTCACCTCGAGCTTTGTTAGTAGTCATCGCTAAACAAGGACGTACTGAAGCTGAGTTCTTTTGAATAGTATCGACTATTTGTCGCCTTCAAGTGGAATGAATGGAATCCTAGGTAAAAATACTTGTTTTTCAGAATATTCTCACGTTTCAATTTAAGCTAAAATAACATGTCGTTTCACGACAAATAAGTTTTGTCCAATTACATAAACTTTTGGAATGATTAATATTTCTAAGTGACATAACTGGACAGTTGTTTTCAATACAAGTTCACGTGGACGTATACCATTTGGAGTTAGACAATTTAAAAAATCTTCATGAATAAATCATTCACTTTTATCAGTGACTTCATCAAAACTAAAATATGTAAATTTCTCTCCTGAAATTTCTTTAAGTAATATATTGTTTACTAAATCAACATATTCATTTTTTGGGTTAAAATAATTCCATTTATCACAATATTTAAGTTGTCTCCATATGTCTGGAAATTGGGAAACACAAAGTTATTTAATTCTTTCAATGATTTAAATTCATAGTCAAAATTGATAATGATATATGGAGGAAGCTTAGTCATTTGGCATGCATGTTCTTTCTCAATTCCATTTCCAATGGTCAATAAATATTCACAGAAGAAATAATCTAATTTAGCTCTCATATTTTGAATTAATGATAGTTCTGTAAAAGAATGCCATAAATATGAAAAAACTAAACTTGCCTTCATTATATCATCTTTTGTTCCTCTTTGTACTAGTGGTAAAACTTGACGAAAATTTCATCCACACACAATGACTTTTCCACCAAATGGTGATTGACATTTAGTAATGTTTCTCAACATTTTATGTAAAGCGTCATAAGCACATTTATGAACCACTGGTGTTTCATCCCACACAATTAGTTTAGTCATTGTTAAAAGTTTACCAAGTGAAAATTGTTTACTTACTGAAATCACATAACATAACGTATTTCAAGCGAAATTTTGAATCGTGAATGACTGTTCGACTAGTTGGTAATAAAGATGCAGCTACATCTGATGATGTCGTCGCTAATGCGATAAGGTTTCAAGATCGTACATCAGCAAGTAATGCCTTGTATAAATATGTTTTCCCAGTACCTCCTGAGACAATAATAAAAAAACATTACATTCTTATCATTTAAAACACAATCTAAAATAATATCATAAGCATTTTGTTTGTTCTTTATTTAAACTTGTAGTATAATGCATGTTTGACTTAAATTTAATATTGGTAGTTTCTTCAGCAATCATGGTTTCAAACATATCATCATCGTTCACATTAAAATCAAAATCTACCAAGCAAAAATCATTTATATTTTTACCAACAACTTCTAAGAAAGAATTTACACAATGCATCGGTTTCATCTCAACATCATCTTGTGTTAGACATGTATGTAAATAATCTTCTATCATAAAACTCTTAGATTTGTCCCATAAAATATTTGGATTCGTAAGGCTTCACAAAGTCAACACATTGGCAAAAAGTCGGTGCAATAATATGGGCATTTGATAAGCAATCGATTCAGTTAAACACTTGTCAGAATAGTCTCCACTAAGAAGACCATGTAAAAATGCTACTTCATGATAAGTATTTATACTAAGAAGACCATGTAAAAATGTTGCTTCATGATAAGTAGATAGAACAATACCATTAACTATTCTCAAATCTTCAAAAGATTTTAGCCGTTTTAATAAGATTTAGTAAGACTCGTAAAAAATACATTTCACCCTCAGATGGATTAGCGATGACTATTCTACCAATAACATCTTTCTTTTTTCGAGGACTCCAAATTCGCATAGATGCATTCCATACAAAATATGTGAGAATTTTTTTGTACAGTAAAGTCTTTTGTCTTTTGATTTGAAATATTCATTTTAAAGAATTCAGTTAGTGAACAAAGTCTTTATTTATAACTTTTAATAAATCATCTGTCTCATTGTATATAACCAATCAAGTATCCTCAATATGTAAATGTAGAGAAACTATTGTGGAGACAAGTCAAATAAATCAAAACTAAAAATCCTTCACATAGCTTCGAGTGCAGATATCCATCTAGCTGTTTGGTAATTTGAAATCTCATAAATAAAGCGCTCATTTGTTTCTTTATTCACAGTAAAATGAATACAATCATATCCCCTATATACATACTTATATAAATATTTGACAGCTTTAACTAAAGTTCATACTTCTACATTAATGTGAGAATCATATTTTGCTAAAATGTAAGGATTATATGGTACAACACATCTATTATTTAACATATAGCCTCTTACTTTAACATTTGTACCGTCATTGCTCTTATAAAGATGGTAAGAATCATTACCTAATGAAGTATGTTGAATGTATTCTTTTGGGTATTTATTTTAACATACATGATTGTTCTCCATGTAAACATTTTTAGGATTCAAATGTCCACAAGGACCATGCATCATATGTTTTACAACAGTAGCATATAGGTGAGGGTATTTATTTTGGTCTAGTATTTCACATGAGACAATTTCATCAACTTGTACAGGGTTGCTAATCTTACAACTTCGTTTAAACATAAAAAAAGAGATGAGCATGAGGTAATCCTATTTTTTGGAATTCAATCACATGAACATATGCAGCTACAAGACCTAACAATTCTCTCTTAAGCAAATCTGCTTTCATTTCCTGAAGCCTGGCACGAAATATTCGTAATAGCATATCTGACCTATTTTGTATCTCATCATTGTGTTTTAATTCTTATTCTATTTTAGACCAATTGGGATTATATGTCATTGTTAAAAACACATCAAGTTTCCATATCTCTGAACTAAAGACAGTGCATCAATATATTTTTTTTAGTCATATCTCTAGGACCCTCGGTAAATTCAACAAGCAAAACTAATGATTTACCAATTTTATAACCTATATTCTCACCATTTTGTATATTGTCTACAATTCATTGATAAAATTTAGCACTTATGACCTTTTGATTATTGCGAAAATAGTTCAATCTTGCTGTTCAATTTTAACATACATATCTATTACATATGGTTGTAAAAGTATGCCTATAAAAACACAAAATTGTCTATGGACCTAATTTGAAGTTTGTAACAATAATATTCACGACATGATACAGTCATTCGTTTTTTCCCTGCCTTCAAAACTGTAAAATAAAACGCAAGAAAAATATTGAGGAAAATTGTTCCCAAGATAAATACATTTATTTACTATCGAATAAATCACTATCATTAGTAAAGTTTACCCTGATCTTTTATTTCCAAAAGTTTATCTGATGACATTCTTAACTTCTATTAAATTTTGAGGAACCCGAACTTGTGAAGCATTCACATTTACCTTTTCAATACCTTAATGCCATCTAGGTTCTCCATACAAAAAAAAAAATTAATGAATATTGAAGTGGATCATAATAACCATAACAGTATTGTATTTTATATGCATTACCTGAATATCCATAAATTAATAGATATCAATCTTTACTTAATGACCTTAAAAAGTTACAATATGGATTTTTTTTAAAAAATTATCTATCAACTTTCTTAAAGTTGGTTCACAAAATTTGTCTGAATTGTTGAGCTTATTACAAACTTCGTTTTCAGTATCATATAAGTATAACTGTAAATACGTTGGATTCTCATCAATCGGTACAGTGGGTTTATGAAATGGTATACTTGTCCTTGAACTCTGAAAGTATATATGCCTTTGTTATTTTTACACAATTCTTTATTATACTTAACACCAAATGAAGTGAATGCAAAATGATTGTTGTAAGTATGAACAACTTTTTAAACAGAGACAGCCTTTTCCGATTTATAAGTAAATAAGTCATATAGTTCAGGAGGCATATTATGTAATTGTAATTTGACTCTTCCATCACAAAAACAAAAGCCACTGGTTTCTCTATAGAATTTCCTTTGCATCACAATATCTACAAATTGTACAAGATGGCAAGATATAAGGTTCAATGGGGATACTTTTTCTATCAACTCTTTTTGTACATTCAACAGAAACATGAATATCTGATACACATTCATATTGCATATGATTATTTTCATGTAGGTCATCAATAGCGTAGCTTTCGCGAACAGATAAATCCATCTCTAATTGAAGTTGTTTATTAGCATGACCTACGAGGAAGAAGGAAAAACTATATTTTTTAAAAATTGTGAGGAAAAAAATCCTCATAAATAATATAAGAGAAATACATTCGTAATCAATGAGCATCGCGTCAATAGACCAATGGCAAGCTGGTGAGAAGTAGCATTTTTAAATGAATTTGATTTTGTAAATAATTCAAATGCCGGGAAAAATATTGTATATAAAAATAACATATACCTAAAACAAAGAAAAACGTGTGAAAATAATAGAATTACAAAATTAGAATGAACCTGAACTAAGCCGAGGACCACGTGTAGGTCCTTCCAGTGATAACTTGCTAGAGTTTATATAAACTTCATGAACTGCAAAGAAAGATAAAGTAAATAAAGTAACAAACAAAACTAATAAATTTAAATTGAAGAAATTTTTTTATATAGCTAACAAAATGAACACAAAAGCAATAACATTCACTACTCGTTTAGTTTATAAAATGCATCGAGATTAAGGAATAAAGACAAATGTACAATAGATCATAAAACAATATTTCACAAATAGAACGAGAAGATGAGAAAACTAACGGTGTACAAAATCATACATGTAACCTTTTCATGCATATTGGCATCTTCACAACATTTGATGAACAATATCCTTCCACGGTGATCGCACTTTCTTGAATAGAATATTGATTTATAAAATTAAATGAAAAGGACAGTACAGGGGAGAAACATATGAACATGCTTTTAAAACTAAATGTGACAAGACGTAATAAACACCATGAAGGAAGTAAAATAAATATGGGGAAAAAATAATTTCCGAATAGACATACGTATTATTAACTTTAAATTCTCTACAATGAAGCCCATAAAAATTCGAATACAAATAATGATAAGTGTATTTTATACACTTATTCGTGACCCTAAATCATGATATTTTATTGTCTTTGTAATTAAATTCTATCTAATTTATGTTATATTATGTTTTGTAGTTAAAATTTTGTGTTTAATGAAGAATTGGTTAAGGACAAACAAAGATTCAAGTTTGGGGTGTGATAAATGTATTTTATACATTTATTTGTGACCTTAAATCATGATATTTTACTGTCTTTGTGATTAAATTCTATCTAATTTATGTTATATTATGTTTTGTAGGTAAAACTTTATTTTTAATGAAGAATTAAAGAAAATAATGCAAAAGTGGCGAAAAATAGCTAAATTCAAAAGTGATTTCCTTGGAGATAAATTATATATTGAATGAGTTGGAAATAAACGGGACTCAATAGACTTGTATTGAAAATTTTAATTGATGCCCAAATTAAACTTATATATATAACCCTAAACCTAGAAAAAAAAGGAGGGGAGATATTAGAATATACATACGCGGACAAAGGAGGAAAGAGGGAGAGAAGAAAAAAGAAAAACTTAGGCAGGAAAAAGAAAGAAGAAAGAAGAAAAAAAGAAGGAAGGAGGAAGAAGAAAAGAAGAGAGAGGAAAGAAGAAAAAGAAAGTCAACAAGAAGAAAGGGAAAAAAAGCGGGAAAGAAGAAAGAAAGAGAAGAAAAAGAGGGAAGACGCAGGAATGAAAAAGAGCGAAGAAAGAGAAAGATAGAAGGAAAAGAGAAGAAAGAAAAAGAGAAAGGTCAAAGGAGAAGGAAAAAAACGTGGAAGAGAAAAAGGAGGAGAGAGAGAAAGGAAAAAGGAAATAAAAAGGAAAGAATTACAAATATCAAAAATTTTCACGTTTCGTTAATTTCTGGTGATATCTTTCCACTTTTGCGTATTTTTATTTTTACAATATGAATAACTAATTTTATATTAGAGAAAATAATTTAGTCGACTTGTGATTCTTTATTTTTTTATTCAAGATTTATATGATTTTTTTATTTATGTATTGATTTTATTATGAGTTTAATGCATTAAATTATATGATCAATAATTTGATGATTATGTGAATTTCTTACGAATCGAGAGATGAGTTTGAGATTTAGACCATATAATAAAATTTGGTAAACTATTATAATGTGTAGAGATACATATACTGATTATTACGGTCATAATTTGAATTCTTAGAACCAGTGTTTCGTTTAACTAAAATTGATTCGCATATAGATATGAAATTTAATTAGTTAAATAGGCTCAATGAGAACTCGAAATTGGTAAATTGAATACAATAGAAGAATTCGATCGAACATTACATTAGGTTATAAATCTTGAATTAAGAATAAAGATGATTAATAGATGAAATTGTTTTGCCCTAATATTTATTACATATTTGTTCCTCCAATTATCCGTTGTTTGTAATTTTTTTTATATTTTTAATTAATTAAAAGTAGTTAAAAAATAATTACAATTATCATAAATATTTACTTGCTTTTGTCAAATAGGAGTTAAAAAATTAGATTAAGTCCTAAAGTATAGTCCTCGTGGGAACGATAATCCGGGCTCAAAGATCGACTATATTACTTGTTACGATATCGTACACTTACGATAAAAAAACGCAACAAATAACCTCGTCGAAAGTAATACAATTTAAGTGTAAAATGGTAAATTGAGCTAAATTTGTTGATAAATATAGACCTCTTAATCTGAAGCTCCGTACACGTTGATCGAGTTGAATTTCATACATAAGATTTGTTCTAATCCTAGATGGAATTTTAGGTTTAACATTCTCTGCTTGTGTACACATTTGCTTTCTTTTTGATTCGGCACAACTATTATTAAATCAGTCACGAACATTTGGTTCAGAAATATGATTATGTGACAATAATCGAGAGACTATTGGTACAATTACTGCATTGCTTGGACTTTTATTCCCTTCATAAAATATGCACCGAAGAATATCAAGTTTTGCAGATGTAGGCATCCAACATTGTCTTCCCATAATTTAACCACTACCAGGTACAACAAATAATTGACAATGCAGATGTATTTGACTTTAGAGTTGGAGGGTAAATTGAATACAATAGAAGAATTCGATCGAACATTACATTATGTTATAAATCTTGAATTAATAATAAATGTGATTAATAGATGAAATTGTTTTTTAGTTAGTTAAATAGGCTCAATGAGAACTCGAGAGGGGTAAATTGAATACAATAGAAGAATTCGATCGGACACTACATTAAGTTATAAATCTTGAATTAAAAATAAAGGTGATCAATAGATGAAATTGTTTTGCCCTAATATTTATTACATATTTGTTCCTCCAATTATCCGTTGTTTGCAATTTTTTTATATTTTTAATTAGTTAAAAGTAATTTAAAAAATAATTACAATTATAATAAATATTTACTTACTTTTGTCAAATAGGAGTTATAAAAATTAGATTACATCCTAAAGTATAGTTCTCGTGAGAACGATAAACCGGACTCAAACGTCTACAATATTACTTGTTACGATATCGTACACTTGCATAAAAAAAACGCAACAAGTTTTTGGCGTCGCTGTCGGAAACTAGTTACTTTTAGTCATAATTTATTATATTTTTTCAATTGTTATTTGATTTATTTATTTTCTTTTTATTTCTTTATTTTTTCTCTTTTTCAAGATATATAAAAGAACGAAAATAACAGGATAAAAGATGATTGACATTGATTTAGACAATATGCTCGTATGTAACTTCATCATAAGGCAACAACAATTTGCAACTCAAGGAATAGATGAGGGAAATATGCTTATGGGAGATTTCATTATAGGAGGCGACTACACGATCTAAAAGCTGAATGTGAAATTGATGAAACTGTCATAGGAAACTTGCCCGTTGCATTATTTCTCTCACATAAAATTGATATGGGTGATTTGCCTATAGAATTATTCCTTACACGGATTAATAATGAACATCAATTAAGAGAATCAAATTCATCAGACTTCCAGCAAATACAATAAGAGGATGGGACTTTCCATGAAGATGTCAGTGTTTATTTGCCAAAAGTTTTAAACATAGACGTTGAACTTGAGAAAACTTCAATTAAAGAAGAGGAGCCTGAAAAGATCGAGAAATTAATCACAACGGGCGAAAAAGAACTTCTAATATTCAAAGAAGAGGAAATCCTCGACTTCATCGTTTGCTCAAAATTGGATTTTGTGATTAAACATTATGAAGAGATTAAAATATATATTGTTGAATCGAAACGAGTGATGAGGAAAAGTCATACTACATGGAGAAGAGCAATGCTAAAATTTGGAGGAAAATTATAATATAGAACAAAGTCAAATTAAACAAGTTAAGCAGGACCTCCAAAGCAATATTTAAAGTGTCATGACACACTTGTGCAAAAATTCAAGCTAATGACTTTAAAGAAATGCTTCTTGAGAGGCAACTCAAGCTTTCTTCATTTTATTTATTTTGTTTTCAAGTTTTATGATAGTTTAGTTTAATATAAGTTTTTTTCTTGGGACTCATCATCCATACCCAATTTACCCTTAGGTATTCAATGAGTTAATATGTTTATTAGATGTTAAAGTTAAGTAACACATGTTTCACTTATTTGCTATTAATACTTTATTTTATATTTCAGGAACATGACGTCGTAGAACATTTAAATCAATATAGACCAAAGAGCCAATGGAAGTAATAGGAAAGCTAGTCATTGAATTACAAGTCATATTAGGGGAGTATTTTCTTTAATTTCTTCAACACCCCTTCATATGCAGATTTAGGATTAAAGACATTGAGGACAATGTCTAGTTTAAGTTTGTGATAGAAAACATGAGTTTTCATTTTTTTTTATGTGTTTTTGTGTGCATTTATTACTTTAGTAAGAAAAAAAGTTTGAAAAATTGAAAATATTTCAAAAAAATAAAAATATTTTGTTTTGTGTGCTTGTGTGAGTTAGTTGGTCTGCCTGACAATGATGATATTGAATCATGAATTAGTCTATGAATAGTGAATAAGTTGCATGTTAGATTAATTTTTACTTTTACATGTGAAATTTGATATATATTGAGCACATGAATTAAGTTAAGCATTGTGTAGGAATGAGTTGATTTCATAATTGAATAAGTTGAAATAGTGGATCATAGATGCTAAACTCAAAACACTAAATTTTGCATTCTTGGACTAAATTTAGAATCGTTTGGAGGGATTTCACTATTGTAGGAAGATGTTGAGATAAATAGGGATTCCATGTGTGAAATTAAAAATCTTGTGTGGATTGTCTAAGGTCAATATGATGCAATTGGGTGAAAATTTCAAGTTAGAGATTGTTTTACTTGAATTGGTGTTAAATAAGGGTCATTGCACTAATCAAGGCATAAAAAAATATTTTATTAGAAAATTTCTCTTCGTAGCATTTATGACTCGAGTAATTAAGTCTGTAAGGATCTTTAAAACCTGGTGCCATATAGTCATCTGACTTGGGAGTCATCGGTCGAAAGCTTGTTACATGGGTCATTTAGAAAGTTTAAGGGAGAGAATGCTTCAAATAAAAAAAAAAATACTCATATAAAAAAAATCAGAAAAAGTATGTGCATGAAACAAAAGACGCACCAAATGCCTTGGTTAAGTCTCAACATTTGTTTAAGAAAATTTGACTTTTGATAAGATATTGTTAGCCTAGTTAAATCCTAGAGATTGGAGCAATCAACCTTAATGGAGAATCGTTGTTTATTGAAATGTTGNGGTTAAGTCTCAACATTTGTTTAAGAAAATTTGACTTTTGATAAGATATTGTTAGCCTAGTTAAATCCTAGAGATTGAAGCAATCAAACTTAATGGAGAATCTTTGTTTATTGAAATGTTGAATTACAGTTGGTAAAATTTTGTCAAACTAGAGAGGTGAGAATAGTAAAAAAAAAAATCCAACATTTGGTCACACACTGAAAAAGAGTTAAAAGAATAAGTTTGAGGGTGTGTGAATCTTACGAGTGATGAAAGAATATATTTAACCATTGAGGGTCAGGAATTGAAACTTATGAATGCATAATGCTATGCTTAACTTTTCACACATACATGTCGATTTTGCGCGGGAAAAGTGAATTTTAATTTCTGTATTGAGATTTTGAAGCTGTGCATAGATTTATTTTTATGATTTCAATCTCGAGATAAAAAGTTAGGTTAGCTACCTAAATCTTGTTGCTTTACTTGATTGACTTGCCACCAATTAGATAATTACCATTACTTATTTGTGTGTTTGTTATATTTTAATTTTGTTTGAGGACAAACAAAGATTCAAAATTGGGGGTGTGATAAGTGTATTTTATACACTTATTCGTGACCCGTAAATTATACACTTATTCGTGACCCTAAATCATGATATTTTATTATCTTTGTGATTAAATTTTATCTAATTTATGTTATATTATGTTTTGTAGTTAAAATTTTGTGTTTAATGAAGAATTGG
>CAIGRP010080035.1:0-21462 GCA_903798385.1 Fraxinus cuspidata | reverse complement strand
CATTTATAGCTAAAAAAATATATCCGTTTTAACAATTTTTAAATTTCAAATTCAAAATTTAAAAATTTTATGTAGTTTGATTCGACAATTACGTATAATCAAATTCAAAAAATTTCGAAAACCAAGATTTCTTTTCAAAATTTCAACAGAATAGCTGTCTAAAGCAACTACAGGTAGTTGCCTGCACAAGTTATATTAATTTTTTTTCTTTTTTATTTTAATATATATATGTATAAAGCGGGCAGCTCGTACGGGCCGGCCCGTGTGGCTCCGCCCTGGCTCGGGCCTATGCCCAAAATGGTTCTCAGCCCCACCGAGCCCGAGCAGGGCCGGCTCGGGCTTTTTCCGAGCAAAGCCCGAGCCGCCCGAGCCGCCCAAGCCGAAGAGCTTTTTTGCCATCCCTAACTAGAATGCATGTTTCAAGACCAAGCCCCAGACTGATATTAGACAAGTATATTTAAGCACCAATGTGTACAATCAAGCAATGCTGTGAACATCAGATAGCACCAACCCACACTAGAACAATGGTGAAGTTCATTGGTTTAGGCCAAAATAAGTGACATCTCACAGTAGTCCAACAAATTCATTATACCAACGCAACAAATAGACAATAAATTCCTCCATGTACCATTGCTCTACCCGAGCTACGTTAAAACTTGCACTTTTGTGCGTCTTCTCATGATGTCCCCTCCAGGCCAAGTTTTGAAGTTAGCCATGCACAAAGTTCATTCATTTCTTCGGGTATAGTATAGTGACCAAGCCTGTTTGATGGAATGCTCCGTCAGTTACTGTAAACCTGATGAAGAAAAGCTGTAAAGACAGCAAGAAAAAGTACATACCCAGAATAGGATTTAAATGTCGTGTCTTGAAATCCAGACGAAGACAACTTGTTTGCAGACTTCTCGCCAAATTTATGAGAAACCACATCATCTCCTGCATCAGATTATACGGGTATAATCACCATGTACACTATGGCAACAAGCGTTAAAAAGATAATCACTACATTAATCTAAATTTCCTTGTGCTTAACGGAAAGTGCTTTGACCTTTTGCAGGGAAAAATTAAGAAAAAAATTAAAACAGAATGATTACTCCCAAATATCTTCTCAACCAGCAGAAATACCAGTTCTTCTATCCGATATCCTTAGGATTTATACCTTTTCCATGACAAAGCAGAATAGGCAAGGATGCAGCACGGAGAGTGGCCTCATTTACCCCTTCTAATTTGCTACTTAGATTCCTGGAGAAAAATATCAGTAACGATAATATATAAAATGAACAGAACACAATAAAGATATCATTTCTGATAATATTATTGTCAGGAATCTCACTTAGCGCATGGAAGCCAGCCACTTAATCCAACAACTGCACTCAAATTGGTTGGATATGGGTTGCCATTCTCATACTTTCCTTGAGTGAAGCAAGTTGCAGAGTATAGGGCTATTGCTGCACCCATACTGAAGCCTCCAACACCGAGTTTGACTGTGACAAATGTCAACAGGTATTAAAAGTAACTAACTGCTTAGAAGTTTGCCCAAGCTAAAAACTCCATCTGATGGGGAGCCAATTAAAAAGAAAGAAGGAAAAAGAAAAGTTAAACAGAAATTAACTCGAGGACAGATGTTATTTGTTGTCTCATTTTATTGCCAACATATATCTGGATCCCAAACTTGTTCACAGAAGTTACAAAAAGTGCACATCCCAATGTCTTAAATTAATAGAAAGTTCATGCTTCCTTATAGTCGAGACAATGAAAACATGATGGCACTAATACACCCTACCAGGTGACATCAAAGACAGTTCCAGTGTTAGTAGCACGAATACAAAACCACTACTAAGTGAGATGGTTCATATATATATATATATGCACACCAATAGAGGTTAACATAGTAAGCAGTGTGGAGGAAGCTGTGTGTCTATCCAACTTGCTTATGTCCAGTAATGTAGCACACCGAAAGAGCACACGCAGCAGATGTGACTCTCCAAAAAACATAGAGTTTGTTTGTTGTAAGTGCAATCAAGTTTTAGATCATAGGATGCAGAAGCGAAATAAATTCAAAATTATTGTCGAAACTTATCCTTGAAGATGAAAGATAAATATGCAATCCAAGTTGCCAGAGAACAATATTAACATTCTGTAGTAAAAAAAAAAAGCAACAATTTTTAGTGGTTCAACATATGTCCTTTAGCAGGCAAAGGATGGAATCGAGAACTTATTCTGACCTCCTATTTTTATATTATTTAGGCAGTGACAAGGATCTAGCATTTTATTGGCGAGGGGTGAAATACTTTGATCCCCTTTTTGAAAAAAAAAAAAAAAAGGTTCTAGCATTTTTTGATCCCCTTTTTATAAAAAAAAAAAGGTTCTAGCATTTTAGATTCTGCAACACAAATATACGGAGGGATTACACATATAAAGCTGCAAGAAGGAACTCACCGTTTGGGGGTTCATTGGCCAATAAGCTCGCAACATATGCTGCTGCAGAATCCAAACCCTCTATATCATCATTAGCATTCTCAGAAAGTTCACTCACATCAAACCCTAATAGATAGCATAAGAAATACAGTTGATAATTAACGGTTGGTGAAATTTGCATATACAAATTCAGAGGGGTATGGGGGTGAAGGTACATGATTATGACAGGTTACAATATTAGACACAGCATTAGACAAACTATAGTCATAAGGCTTTAATTATCTGCTGGCAATTATTATTATATCTCCTCTTGAGTAACATAAACAATTAAATATTTACTCAAATAAATTACTCAAAAAATTAAAAGCCAGCTAGCCTGTTTGTGAACCAGCAATCTGCTATCTCAGACTTGAGCTCAGCAACCCTCTATTTGAGCCAATCTCAAATAGTGTTTTGTGTTTTTTTAGCAATAATGCTAGAAAACAATGTACTGTGTTTTTTTCTTTTTAGTAAAACAAAAAGGTTACCCCCAAATTCTTGAGCTCATGCTTGGGTTCAACTTCAAAGTGTGCTCAAATCAAGCTGAACCTTGAGCTAAATTCATATTTTCATGATCAAGCTAAAGATTGAACTTCGGGCACTATTGAGTTCAAGCTTAACATAATATATTTAACTTCGAGCTCAAAAATTCTTCAAGCATTCAGCTTGTCTTGGCCTATTTCAACCTTAACCATGTAGTGTCTCTTCTGCATGCATTACAAAATAATATAATTTCAATTTAACTTACAAGCAGTTGAAGGAAAACCTCCAAATAAAGTTATTGGTTGTTGCGGAGCAGTTGGGCAGATCCATTTGATCTGCAGGTATATTGAACTAAACCAGATCAGAAATTAGTGATCTATATATGAAAAGAATATTTGAGAACAACAAATTTTAGAGCAGTAACTTCTGTGGTGAATGCTTAAGTACAACACATTGTAGACTTACATTTGGGAGAGGAAGGGTCTCCAAGAGACTGGACCAGCTGCCACAGAACATGAAAACAAAAGGGTTGGGATTGTCACTTATAGTAAAGCGTGATTGATCATTTACATGGCAGAAAATTGCTGAACTTTGATATAGTCATAGCATCCATTTAACAAAAGCATACATATTCCATACTCTCTGCGTCTAACCACAAACGGCTCAATTAGCATTCTGTTCAAAAGTTCTGGTTTGAAAAGGCTCAGTACAATGTTTTGTTTCTTTTTCTTTTTCTTTTTTTTTAAATCTTCCAAATCTACTGCGCTTAGAATCAAATTAAGAGGCACATACATGGTTGGAAAAATTGTAACGTTCTTAAATTGTTGAGGGTAACGAGTTTTTTTATTGGTGTAAGTTGGAAACATTTACTTATTCTGACAGTAATCCCCCTTACTATCATGTAAATTTTTTACAGGAAAAAAAATCTAATAAGCATGACCAAACATGTTCGAAAACAAAATTATTTAACTTTAAGCTTAGCCAAACCTACTGAATGATCATCCTTTATTTTAGGTACTTTAGTTAGTTGTGTGTGACAACTAATACGATTGATTTGGTCGTCAGCAGAGTCCTACAGACTTCCTTCTTAGCCCTAGAATGCATTATGCTATTTCGCCAAGAGACCATCTCAATGAAAAAACGAATTTAGCTTTTAACTCTACGTGTTTGTACAATTGGAACAATTATTTTGGCATACAAGTAAAAAGGTTGCAATCAGTGGAAAAGTTTGCAGATTGGATTTACGTGGTGGAGAGAGTTGTTGAATTCGACGATATTCCACAAAAGCATGGTTAAAATTCCAAAAGAAATCATTTGCTTCCTTTTGGTGGGAGAATCCAAAGAGACAAAGTATTTGCAGTAGGGAATGCATGATCAGAAATTGGGAAAGAATGAAGAGGTAACTCATGAAGGATTCCTAACAAAAAATTATAAACAAGATACTTCCGTTGAAGAATAAAAAACGAAGTTTGAATGCTTGACATTTAAGTGTGATGTTGCAGAACCTTAAGAGCCAGCAATATTTTATTATCATGTTGGCTGAAGGATTAGACAAGTATTGTTGTTTATTTTGAGCCCTAATGGACATTCAATGATGTGAGTAAGTTTGCACTAAAGGTAGAGAAATTAAAAAAAGAATCAAAAAAATTGGCTCTCCATTTAAATCAGTGTCAATTTCTTCAAATGTGAAAGAATCTGAAGACATTTATGAGTTTCATAAACATATTTCTAGTTCGAGACAGAATAATTCTTCGAAGAAAGATTCATGAATTTTCTTCAAATGCAGCACATATGGGCATATTGCACCTACTTGTCCTATCTGTGTCATCCTCTACTGGAGGAGTTAATACAGGTAATATAAGAGTAACTTGGGATGTGAAGAAGATAGATATGAAATAAGATGAAGGAGGTCCAGCAGAGAAGATGACCAGCAACAAATGAATACTTTTTGTACCAGGCGAATTCTCATGGAAAGTTATGTGGCACAGGTAGCACAGGAAAGATAAAGACAGAGAGAGAGGGAGCGATAATTGGAGAATTGGGAGAAAAATGAAGAAAAGATTTCAATTCACTGATATACCAAAGCAATTGTCTATTTATTCAGAAATAATAGTCCAATTAGTTATTTCTAACAAAATGGGAAGTTGCAAAAAAAAACTAATCAGAAAATTTCACAACCACAAAAGATTGTATTATTGAAGACAAAATTAAAGGAGCTGCAGCCATAGGGTGGTATCAAATGAATAAGATAAAGAGCACTTGCTCGCCAAGCAAGTTGCACACTTGGCAAAGCTAAGTTCGTTTGAGAAGCAGTAATCACTTTGCCAAAGAAACATAACTACGTATGAATATATTGAGCCTTAAATGAAATACGCTTCCTCTGTTCAAAGTAACCAGAAAGCAAAATTGCATATAAAATTGTAACTTATTATGCTACTGGCCACATACCTATAGAAGTGGCACGTTAGATTGACACATAACCAAACATTAGATAGCAAATGGATAAGAACTAATCATTAAATACAATAATGATAGTTTTAGCTATAACTTTCAGCTCATTTCATGGCGGGGGAGAATAGGAAAGTTCTGATTTTCAAAACAAGGCAGATTTTTTGGGATGTCAAAGGGGGTAAAGTAATAGGAATTAGAGAGTGGAATGAGTACTAATATCATTATCCTTATTCAAGTGTTAATACTATTGCAACAAATGTGGATTTACGCTAGTTTGAATACAGGTAAGAGGAGAAGTCAACATCATATGCTTGAACTTGAAGCCTCAACTGTATGATTTTTCTCCCCATGGTCGAAAAGAGATGCATACAACTTAGAGAAGCAACAAAAAAGAAAAAAAAAAAAAAGCAAGAAAGTAACATTAAAAATTGAGATGGCACGTAGGAACTGCTAAAATTTTAGCCTAATGCTCGCTTTGTTATTAAGAATTATGTCTTTCTTATCAATCTGAAAGCTTGTTAGGGGATAGCAATAATATTTCACTTGTTAAAGTTTATTTTCCTGTCGTACATATTGAATAGTTGTTAAGTGGACTCAATCTAACAAATCGACAATACAATTAAACTTGAATTAAAAAAAAAAAAAATTAAGGTGGAATTCTTTAAATCTCTATAATTGCGTTCTTAAACTCTTAAAAACATACAATTTAAAAATATATGATTGACGATTAGGTTGACATGTTGATAGAGATAGAGATAAAGATAGAGATAGAGATAGATTTTAATTAGGATTTTAAAATATGATTTTAATTCAAATATATGTGTTTAATTTAGATTAAAACTAATTATACTGATAAGGTTTTAATTTATTATAAATTCTTCGATTTTAGCTTAATTGTTCTATATATTGAGGGCTTGTTCATTCTAATAGGTACTCTTGATTATATGAATAAAATTTATTTCTTTTTTGCCGTCAATTCTTCTCTTCTTGGGATGAAATGAAGATTTCCTCATAAATTGGAAAAACTTTTGTTTTATCTTGTTTATCAAGTAATGGTCAGTTGACATTAAGAATAGATCAGATAAAGAAAGTTTAATAATGTAACAACATACTGCAAGTTAAAGAGGAATATCTTAGGCTCAATAAGCACGGAAGCCCCTGAAAGTTGAACTCAGCAACTTGTTAGGCTATATTAAAGAATAGATTCATTTACCCTATGAAAGAACTAGAAATGGAATTACCTATTGCCATTATCACCAAGGCCATGTAGCCAGACTATAGTAGCTTGGTGTTTACCTTTAGGCCTCACCACACATGTCTGCCCAAACTGAAATGCCCTTCTAGCGGTTCCTGCATTGAGTTTACATACAGTTCGAACCGTTGAGACAAAAATATTAAGTCGATAAATATAAAAAATAAAACAGACAAAGACCAATCCACATTAAGCAATCATGTCCTTATATGTCACCAGAAAATGCTAGGAAGAAAAAGATTTTCACATAAATTGCTTTGTTGCAGTATAAATAACTATAACTATTTTATCAGCTTTATGAAAATTGCTGTTTTATGAATAAATTGCTAGGTAGCACTACAGCAGGTCAAATACACACAAAATTACGATTAGCTGCTCTAAAAGGAAAAATGAACTGTTTCTGCAACAAGTTCACTTATTCACAACAAGTCGTGATATCATGGTACAATGCAACTCAACTAAATTACAATTGCATCAGAATACAGGAACTTAACCAAAGGAACAGAGAGAAAGATCATGACAAGAATCGTGAAATCATATTACAATGCAACTCAACCGAAACTATACAAAGACAACTCAACGTAATAACAATTGCATCAGAATACAGGAACTTAACCAAAGGAGCAGAGAGACAAATCACAAACTAACCAGAACCGATGGAAGGGATAGTAAAACTCATATTAGTACCAACAAATAAAAACTGCAATTCACCACCAAAACCGAAAATGGCACCTGCAAACACAATTTACCACATATACAAGGATTACAAATTTCTCCTAATTATTCTGAGTAACATATTTAATTGATCTAAAATTCACCAGCTTCGAACTGACAGCTAAATTCAAATGGAGATTCAAACCCCGCGTTATTAATTACAAAAATAAGAAACCAAAAAATCATAGCTTTACTAGAACCACTAAATAAAAAATAATTTATCGTTCAACGCTCTGGAACAAGCAAATCAACAAACCATGACAACAATATCGAGTGTGTAAGGTCTTGATTAAGCAATTAAAATTATAATTTCAAAAGATTATAAAAGACTATTTAGATACAACGACCATATGAAAATTGAAAAAATAAAAAAGTCAACCACAGATATCATTTCTTGCAGTAACAATGTAGTTTGAGGATTTTTACTCGACATTTATAATTTTACCTGAAGAAGATGTAAACTCGATTGCTTAAATGTTCTCTCTCTCTCTCTCTCTACCTCTCTCCGATGAACAAACGAGCGCTCTTCTCGTTACAGGACTCCTGAACAATGGAATTTCTAAGACCGTGTTTGGCCAAGCTTATAACTTTTACTTATAAGTGAAAAAGAAAGTCTTAAAATATATTTTTTTATATTGGTAAAATTGTACTTTGACATTCGTGAACTTCAAAATGTTTCTTCATGGCTTATTAGCACAAAACGTTTCTATTTTTTGTTTTTAGTGTACAAAACATCTAAACGTTTTAATTTTTTGCATTTTCACACTTACTTCAACGTTTTATTGAAGAAAACGTCATTCCGTCCATCTGCTGTAAATTCCAAAATTAAATGCACCCATGAACTCACTTTTATTTTAAAACTCAAAGGGTAAAATGATTTGGCGACTTTGAGAAACTATTCTTCCCGCAATAAAGTAACAAACGCACACACGCAAGCATAGTTTTTTTTTTTTTACATCTCAACTCTTCATGTCCCTCTCGCACCCATTCCCTTCATCCCCCTTCTCCTATCATCGAAGATTTCTCATCTCGTAGTGGACTAATCTTTGCACGCAGTGAAGGGCGAATTGGGAAAAGGTAATTTTTTGTAGAGGATCCGCTTTTTGCTTGTTTTACAGTTCGGGATTTGAAGCTTTAAGTAATTGGGGGTTCCTTGCTATTTTTCATGGAATTTATTGTTGTTTTTCACAGAATTTTGAGTTGAAGTAAAATGCTTCCTTCATTTATTAGAGTGTCTCGCGATAAGCCAACCATAGATGGTATAAACGCTGTCCATTCATGATTACTGACTTCCATTCATGAATTTTGTTGTTATGTGGAATTTAAAGAGTTGAATTTTATTGAAATGGAGAATGGAAAAAGTACCTTAACTCTGAGAGGGAATTTTTGGGGATTTATAGGGTCTTCATCGAAAATTACATGAAGTTGGCTGGGAATTAAAATTTATGTAGTTTTGGTTAGGTTTTGAACATTATATGATGTGCAGTTCCTTCTTACCCTGATTTGATCAGCGTGCATATCTTCATTTCTATACCACCTTTCACTATTCATTCCCTCATCTCTATATTCTTTTGCATGTAGGTGCAAATTCAAGCTACTTCGTCGTTGAAGTACATCACGGAGGCCACTTTTATGATAATAGTAACAATCTGACATACGAACATTAATTCGTGCTTTTCTTGGATTTCTTCTATGCTGCATTTTTTACCAGAGATAATTTGAGGAAGTTCTTAAATGCAATTGGTGATAACCCAAGAATGACTAACTAAGATAGAAGTGAATTGGTTATTAAAACTTTTTCGAATAATTAATATAAATTTAAACAAATAAAGACTGAAAAGATAAATTTAAATAATAAACGTAAATATAAATGCAATAAGTAAAAGGGAGAGAGAGGATGCAAATGATATAACTGTGAATGTTCGATCCAAAACAATGATCTACATCTTTCGTTACCAAGTTTTCTGATACGAGCAAGGTTTTTTCACTATATTGATTGATTTATGGTGCAATCCAACCATTTGCAACACTTCCAGTGACTTACAAATAAGGAACATTGCTTCTTATACAATGTTGAGTTTTACGAGACCTTACCACAACCCAAAAAATTAAAGGAAGATGATTTTACAATTTGAAACTTTCTCTTAATAAATGATATGATCAAATTAAGTAATAGTCTAACACTTTAATAAATAGTAATGAATGAATTAAGTGAAAAAAAGACTTTAATGAGTAGAATGATTTTCAAAAATTAATTCAATCAAAAGTTTTTCAAAGTAAAAGATTTGATAAAGATAAATAACATGTAAGATTAATATAATTTTGTTCAAGAATATCTGACTTAAATATTTTCCAAAGTATTGTATTGAATGCAAAAGGGAAATAATATTTATAACAGCCAAAACGCCTAAATTTCTGACCAACTGGAAGACCTATCCAAACGTCCGCATATTGAACCAGACAACCTAATTAGCCGTTGTGCGTCAGAATTCAAAAGTTAAAAATTCGACTGTTGAACGAACCAGACGTCTGCTTGGACAGTATTTTCCTCAATTTTTTTCCTTTTTTTATTGTTTTGAAAATGTAGACTTTTGAAGAGCATTTACTTAATTTTTCAAACTAAGTGATACTTGTAAAATGTTTAAATATTAAGTTGAAATTCTTACATTTTTGAAAAATAATTTTTATGCAATCGATTTTATGAAGAAATTTTCGTGTGCATAAAAATTTATCATTTGAGCTTATAATGATTCATTGCTAAGGATTAAAACATTTTACTTTTACATATGAATCCAAAACATCTAAATCTAATATCTTCGATCGATTTGACATGAATGCTCGATTTGTTCCTGTCTTTGATCGATTTGACGTGGATGCTCGGCTTACATCTCGATTTTCATTGATCCTCAAATGCGAGTCTTTTCGTGCAATCTTTTTGTCTCCAATAGTTCAACTTTACAACAATGGTTACGAAGACTCGAATTCAAATCTTATAGATAAAAAAACAATTTTTTTCTATTATAATCAAAATATGAGGTTAACCATATGTCAACAAATTTTGATTATGACAAATGAGAGATGAGTTGCTACAAGTTGATAAAAAACTTTAGGTATCTCAATTTGTTTGTACATTTCCCATATCTTTTATACATGCATTCCCCCTATCTTATACATGTCGAGCATGCATATCATCTTATATATTTTTCCCTTTTTAACATAAGCAATATATATTTATATATATATGAGAGTGGGGATCCAAGTACGCAAGGCAAACATTAACAAAAAAAATAATAACCATAGGCACAAGTGATATAAATGAAATTTCACTGAAAATACAACATGATTTAAAAAAAAAACATAAAACCAGCAATCATAAGAAAATAAGCTAGATGAAACCAGAGTATATCCAAGACATAAAAACATAAAGAAATATCCAAAATATAAAGATGTTAAATAAAAACTATGACTATGGCTTCGGAGGAGATGGTAGAGGAAAGCGGGCATAGAAGTGAGCATAGAAGGCATTTTGCTGAACCTGCATCGACGCCGTTACGCTTGGATGGAATCTTATTGGGCTTGTATGGTAGCCTGTTGAAATTGCAACTGGTTAAGTATTTTGCCAAGGCCGTTAACAGAGGTTTAAGGGAATCAATGCGGCCGTTTAGAAGATTATAATGATCATCGGTAAATGTGAACCACCACCCAAAGATGAGGAAAGCTGGAGACCGGAATGTCGTGAGTGGGATTCGGAACTTACAGTACATCATCGGCATCATGATCATCATCATCGCCCTCGAATGGTAGAGTCGAAGGACCTAAGGTGGGGTCAAACCGTCTTGTGTGTGCTATCCATTGATCATGTTCTCTTACTATCTTCATCCGCTTAAGAGTTTGGATATTGATGGTCAATAGGGCAAAGTTTAACAAATGTCTCATCGTTTAGAGGCATATCAAAATGTTTAAAAATTTCGTAAGAAGCATTCCATAAGATAAGGTTTTAATGTGACGTGTGGAATGAACAAGTTTCATATGACCTAATGCAATAGTTGGAAAATCTAATTTTCGCCAGATAAGAAAGGAATCGAGAATGAAAAGATCAAAATTGTCTATTTCATATCGATGACCCTTTAGAGGAAGAATCACACGCGCAATGATAATTTGTAGAACTTTACATGGAAGAATTAATTGGTTTGCACTAAGTTTTGTTATGTTCTCAATATTCTTTTCGGTGACCTGAAGATATGCCTCGGTAGGTTCATACCCTTCTAAAGTGGATGAGTTTTATGAAGAAAAAATTGAGTTTCAAAGATCTCAAGCTCGAGAATATATGGATAAGAACCTTGTTGATGGTGATACGAATATTTTTTAAGTAAACAAGAAATCTCACCCAAACGGAGAGCAACAACCATGTTTTTATAAAATTCTTTCATGAGACGATGATATACATATTCCTCTAATGTAACAATAGACACCCAACTCATATTTTCAAAATACTCCTCTATATGAAATGCGGGTGCTTCAATAGTAAAATTGACAAAATCAACTTTTTTACCTATTAAATAGAGGATTTTTCAAAAGGGTTGGCTAGTACCTCGGATTCCATGTCAAATTCTTCGTTGGATGAAGGTGGGAGAGACCGTCTCATAGTGCTCTTGAGTCTTTTTTCCACTCTTTTGGACCCCGACATTGTAGAAAGTGATGGTGAAAGAACAAATTTTAAAAGAGATACTAGAGTGTCGAATTTTGAATTGTTGGTGGAATAAAGTGTGAATTTTTGAGAAATTGGAGATGTAGGAGTGATGGATTTTTGAATTAGAGAGGCATTTATGATTTGAAATGAAAAAAATGAAGAATGTAGAGGAGATTTAGGGAGAGAAATACGAAATAAGTAGAAGAAAATGGAGGAGAGGATGCAAGTTACGCGATTTAAAATTCTGAAATCGCGTTGAACCGGACGTCCGGTTCACAACCGGATCGTCCGGATTGGTAGAACTGGTTTTGGTTTAAGTTTCTATCAAACTAGACAAGGTTTCCGGACCATTCGTTTGACTCGTCTTTCACCTGTTTTTTTTTAATTAAATTTAAAATAAATAATGGCACATATAGAAATAGAACATGTATGAACACATAGAATGAATTCAACTTATTTATACACTTCGTCAACAATGCCTAAACTTCTTTGAATATGTGAGAATCGATCAAGTGTAAGAGGTTTAGTGAAATATCGGTCCATTGATTTTCCGTGTTCACAAATTCTAACACAATATCTCCCTTTTGTGCATAATCTCTTAAGAAGTAATGTCTAATTTCAATGTGCTTTGTTCGAGAGTGCAAAAGGGGATTTTTAGATAAATTTATGGTACTAGTGTTATTACACATGATAGTTATATATATCAAATAATAGGTGATAATCACTAATACCTTGTTTCATCTATAACACTTGTGCACAACAACTAGCAGCCAAGAAGTATTCGATTTTGGCGGTTGATAATGCCATGTAATTTTGTTTCTTACAGAACCATGACACAAGTACAAAGCCTATAAAATGATAAATTCCGTAGTGCTTTTGCAATCAATTGTGCAACTGACCCAATCGACATCTGAATAATTAAGTAGATCAATGTGGGTGCCCTTTGGATACCAAAGTCATAAGGTTCTAGTGCCACTAAGATATCTAAAAATCCTTTTTATGGTTCTAGTGCCACTAAGATATCTAAAAATCCTTTTTAGAATTTGATTGAAATCTAGCACATAAACACACAATAAAAATAATATCAGGTCTACTTGCAGTTAAGTAAAGAAGAGATCTGATCATACCTCGATATTTTGTGATATCAACAGAAGTACCTTCATCATCTTTATCTAATTTTACGAATGTACTCATGGGAGTGCTTATTGTCTTCAAGTCATCCATTTCAAACCTCTTGAGCATGTCCAATATATATTTATTTTGATTGATGAATATATCATTGCTAATTTGTTTAATTTGGAGACCAAGAGAAAATTTGAGTTCTCCTATCCTACTCATTTCAAATTTAATGCTAATGCATTTTGAGAATTCTTCACAAAGATGGATATTAGTTGCACCAAATAGAATATCATCAACATAAATTTGAACAACAATCATATCATTCTTTTGAGTTTTGACAAAAAAGTAGTATCCGATTTTCCTATTGAAAGGCCATTTGAAATTAGAAATTTGCTCAATTTTTCATACTAAGCCCTACGAGTTTTTTTTAAACCGTAAAGAGCATTTCTAAGTTTGAAAACGTAATCCGGATACTTGTGATCTTTAAAATCGGATAGTTGCTCAACAAAAAACTTCTTCTCGAATAAACCCATTTAAAAGTGCACTTTTGACATCCAATAGATAGAGAGTAAATCCTTTATGACAAACAAATGCAAGAAACATGCTAATGGATTTTAATCTAGCAACCGGTGCAAAGGTTTTTTCAGAATCAATATCTTTTTCTTGATTATAATATTGGGCAACTAATCTAGTCTTGTTACGCACAATTATCCCAATTTCATCTCGTTTATTTCTAAAAATCTATTTTTTACCAATGACGGTTTGATCGTTTGGTCTAGTGACTAAATCTCAAACATGATTTCTTTCAAATTAATTTAGTTCTTCTTGTATAACTAGAATCCAAAAATTATCAAACTCAGTTTCCTTGAAATTTTTTGGTTCAAATTGTGAAATGAAAGCACAACTATTTAAGTGATTTTTAGTAGAAGCTCTAATAGTAATATTTTTAAATGGATCACTAATAATAAGGTATTTTGGGTGATAAGGAACAAACCTCCATTATTTTGGTAGAGTGAGATCATTTGATATTTCGGTAGGTTTTACTTCACTTTATTGAACATCTACTTCTTCCTTGTATTCCTCTTTTGGATCATCCTTACTTTAGTCTTGAATATCCATTTGTTAGAAAGGAGTTTTCAATCCTACATCATTAGTAATACATTTCTCACGATCAAGAGGATTAGTTTCATCGAAAGTAACATACATAGATTCTTCAATGACTATAGTTCTCTTGTTAAAGACTCTATACACTTTGCTAGTCGATGAGTGTCATAGAAAGATTCGAGTATCAGATTTTGAATCAAATTTTCCCAAAATTTATTTTCTGTTTAAAATAAAGTATTTACAACAAATTTTTTTGAAATAGCCGATATTTGGAATTCTGTTTTTCCAAAGTTCATAGGGGATTTTAGTTTTCTTTCGACTAACTAAAACTCTATTTACAATATAGCAAGCGGGGCTGACGGCTTCAGCCCAAAAGTAATTGGCATGCTATTTTCATTTAGCATTGTTCTAGTCATTTCATACAATGTGCGATTCTTCCTTCTACTATATCATTTTGTCGAGGAGTCCTAGTAGTCGAGAAATTATGTTCATATCCATTTTCATTGTAAAAATGATCAAAAATGAAATTATCAAATTCTCCACCATGATCATTCTTAATAGTTATAATAGAGGATTTTATTTCATTTTGAACATTTTTGCAAAAATATTTGAATGTATTCAAAGCTTCATCTTTAAGATTTAGGAATGGAACCCAAGTAAATCTAGAGAAGTCATCGATTATAACGGTGACATAATGTTTTCCACCCAAGCTAGCTGTTCTAAAAGGTCCAAAAATATCTATGTGAAGTAGTTGAAATGATTTCGTAGTCGAAAAATGTAGTTTGGGTTTAAAAGAACTTTTCATTTGTTTAAAAAATTGACAAGTATTACAAATTTTATTTTTAAAACTTTAAATTTGGACTTTTAACAAAATAAATTTTGGAGATTTTTGAAAAAAAGATCCATACTAGTATGGCCTAATCTCCTATGCCACAATAAAGTATCCTCCTTTAAATTAGGTAAACATTTTTTATCACTTTCAAATTCGATATTTATAATATACACATCTTTGCTTCGACTCCCTATAAACACTATCTCTTTTGATATAGCGTCCTTAATAAAGTATTTAGAATAATCGAATTTAATATGATAACATTTATCACATAATTGACTAATATTAAGCAAATTATGTTTGAAGTTATCTACCAATAATACATTTTCAATAGAAGGATAAGAATGATTACAAATGTTTCCAATTCCAATAATTTTTTCTTTTGCATTATCTTTGAATGTGACATGATCTCCATCATTTACTTTGAAATTTGATAGTAACATTCTATCCTCGATCATGTGCCTTGAGCATCCACTATCCAATAACCATTTGCCCTTCATTTTCTTTGGTCCCTACAAAAATAATTCAATTTTTTTTTATCTTTGATACCCATACAAGTTTGGGTCATTGGTAGTTAGTTTTAGTGGATTCTTGAATCCACTTGTTCTTGTTTTCAGAGCATAGCCTATTTTTTGTTAGACAATTATATGCAATATGTCCATATTCATTACAAAAGCTACATGTAGTTTTTGAAGGAGGGGTGTTTGGAATTTTGACATATAGATTTTAAAAAGATATTGGTTTTAAAAATGATTTATATCAAATTCCTCATTTATCAAAAATACACTTTTGATCACCAAGCAGTAAATCAAAGTTCTTCTTACCTTGAGTAAATTTACAAATAATCTTAGTTAAGTCTTCAATTTTTTCTTTCAAAGAAGAATTTTCTTTAATCAATAAGTCGTAATCAACATTTTCCTTTTGAGTTTCTAAAATTTTCTTCATTTCACTTTTTAACAAGTAGTGCTTCTCTTTAACAATATAGTGATTTAGAGCAAGCTTTTCAAATTCCTCAAGAATTTCTTCGTAGGAGGTAGATAAATCATCATATGAACATTTTTCAATAGAGTTTACCCCATCTTTGATTGCCATGAAGCACATGTTGACAATTTCTTCTTAACTATAATTTTCGTCACGATCATCATCGTCGCTATCATTCCATATTTCTTGAAATGCCTTTTTCTTGATATTTCTCTTGTTATTTGGGCACTCGATTATCTTGTGACCGGGATTGTCACAATCATAGAAAATGATTTTCTTGTTACTTTCTCCACACTATTTTTCTTTCTTTTGGAACCTCCAATTATTTTGAAAATCTCTTCATTTTTTAACAAGAAGGATTAGATCATCGACCTCTTCATCACTCATATTTTCACTTGTAGTTCCTTCTTCGATTGCCGAATCAAGAGCAATTTGGCGTTTAGGAGGCTCCTCGATTTCTCTTTGCTTTTTCTCGTTTTCTCCTTAGTCTCGACGTTGTTGAGCTCATATATCATCAATGTTCTATAAAGTTCTTCCAAAAGATATGAGTTGATATCTTGGTATTTTCTATCAACATCCTTAATGAGTTCCAATATTCTAATAGAGACATGAGCATTTTACTTATAAGTTCACCATTAGTAAATTTTTTATCCAACCCTTTGAGGCCATTAACAATATCATTGAAGGGAGTAATCATGTCAACAATAGGTTCATCTTGTTTCATGAATAAGTTTTTAAATTCTTCAACCTAGAGATTAATTATAGTTTCCTTTACTTTACTAGTGCCAACACGAGTAACTTCTAGTGTATGTCAAATGTCATGTGGAATCACACTTGCTAATACTATTAAATTCATTTCTATCTAAGGCACAATAAAATAGATTTTTGGCTCCAGCATTCAAGGATAATTTTTTTTATCATCTTCGTCATATTCCTCTCTAGATTTTGGAATGGTTTGTTAGGGTTTGCCATCAACTTTAATAATTTTGGTAGGCACATAAGGACCGTATTCAATAACTTCATATTATAATATATTGATTGAATGTAAATGATCATCGTAGCTTTCCAATAATAATAATATGTGTCATCAAATAAAGGATGACAGTTAGTACAATGCCCTCCAAGATTTTGAAGATTGTAGATAGACGTTGCTCAAAATTGTAGAATCTTAATTTTAAAATGAGTACCTTACTCTGACACCAATTGATAGCCTAAGAATAACTAATCAAGAGGGAGTGAATCAAAGGATTAATATAAATTCAAACAAATAAAGACTAAATAGATAAATTCAAACAATAAGCGCAAATATAAATGCGATAAGTAAAAGGGATAGATGATGAAAACGATATAATTGTGGAGGTTCGATCAAAATCAATGATCTACGTCATCCGTCACCAAACTCTCCTGCAGGAGCAAGGCTTTTTCACTATGTTGATTGACTTATGGTACAATCCAACCCTTTTCGATGCTTCTGATAACTTATAAACAAGGAGCACCGATCCTTATACAAGATTGAGTTTTACGGGAACTCAACACGACCCACAAATTTAAAGGAAGTTGACTTTATAATTTGAAACTTCTCTCTTAATAAATGATATGATCAAATTAAATACCAAGCGAGAAATAGGCTACACTTTAATAAATAGCAATGAATGAAGCTCAAGTGTTAGGTGAAAAAAAATTTGATGAGTAGAATGATTTTCAAAAGTTAATTCAATCAAAAGTTTATCAAAGCAAATGATTTGATAAAGATAAATAAGATGTAAGATTAATATAATTTTGATCAAGAATGTCTCGCTTAAATGCTCTACATACTGTTGTATTGAATGGAAAGTCAACTGGTATTTATAGCAGTTAAAACGTCAAAATTTCTGACCAACCAGACAACCCTTTCAGACATCCGCATAATGAATCGGTCAACCCAACTATCCATTGTGCATCACAATTCAGAACAATTAAAATTTGACTGTTGGACGAAGTTGACATCCGCTTGGACAGTATTCTTTTTGAAAATGTAGGATTTTGAATGACATTTTTACTTAATTTTCAAGGTAAGTGATACTTGTATAATGCTTAAATATTAAGTTGAAATTCTTACATTTTGAAAAATAATTTTTATGCAAGCGCTTTTATGAAGTAATTTCTTGTGTGCATAAAAAATTATATTTCGTGATTATAATAATTCATTGCTAAGGAATATTTTACCTTTATACATGAATCCAAAACATCTAAATCTAATATCTTCGATCGATTTGACCTGAATTCTCGATTTGTTCTTGTCTTTGATCGATTTGACATGAATACTCGGCTTCCATCTTGATTTTCATCGATCGTCATTGTGAGTCTTTTGGTAGCAATCTTTTTGTCTTCAATAGATCAACTTTGCAACAATGCCTATGAAGACTCGAATTCAAATGTTAATTATAAAAAAATAATTTGTTTGTTATAATCAAAACATGAGGTCAACCATAAGTCAATAGTTGATAATGAATTGTTGTTGGAGTTTTACAACAAAAAGTGATAAAGGAGTTTAGGGAAGGGGTTGACGAAACTAGAGAGTTAACAGGATATTAAGGAAATTCTTAAGTACAAAGATGTCATCTAGTAGTGCAGATATATGTCGTAGCCCCATTGCGTTTGCGTGCATCGATCTCAGAAGTTGATGCGCAATTGATTAGAGGTGCCCGAAATGTGATGAACCATACACATTTGAAAGTTGTTAAGTAGCTTATGTGGAAGAAAATGAGAGTGGTGAGTCTAAAATTGATTGGTCAGATCAGATTTTTCATGAGAATGTTGAAGAGTTGTTGTGACATTACAAGGAAACCCCCACAATACCATTATGATGAAGATCAAAATGTGGGTGATATGGGCGTGGAAGATGATGAAGTTGAGGTTGAAGCTCATAACGAAGAACAAAGTAGGGAAGATAAAGTTGAAGGTATGGTGAAATCTGATTATGAGATGGAGCAGGAGCCCGTGTCTAATGCTGAAACTGAGAATCGAAACGTTAATTTTGATTTTGGATCTGGTGTGTCAAATGAGCATCGGGTAGGATTCGTCTACCAACTTTGGGGACTCCGACGAGTTGGGGAGCATTGGTAGTACAAATGAGGGTGATACAACTTCAAGAAGAAGGGCTTCAACTGATGCTATTAATTCAAGGACTGATATGGAGGATCCAATGTTCAGAAAAGGTAACTTCAACATATTCTTTACCTTACTTTAAACCTATTCTTTATGGACGCCTAATATGATTCCATTTTCTAATTTTTAGGGTTGGTATTTGAGTCCAAGTAAATGTTGAAGGCTACATTCGGTTAGAAGCAATAGGGAGATTAAATACAAGAATGATAATACTTTGAGATTTAGAGCTAATTGCAAGGGAAAGTGTCCATAGGTGTTGTATGCTACCAAGGAACATAATAAGACAAGTTTGGTGAAAAAAACATAGAAGGTAGAGTTTTTTCTCTTCTCTATTTGACTGTTCTTTGTGGGTTATAGGGTGGAAAGAGGGAAATGGTGAAAATGGATATGAGGTTAGCTTTTCACTTTCACTTTAGTCATTTGTATTTTGGACTGCTTATTGTTTCGTTGGGTTGGTAATTGATTAATAAAATTAACTGGACATTTGGGATTGGACATGTAAAATAGATAGTTTAAAATATTTTTTTTTTCTAAAGCAAGATGGTTTAAAATTATAAAAATTAAGTAATATGTTAAATTAAAAAAATATAAATATAATATAATTTTTTTACTCTTTTTTAATAAAAATTGTAGCCTTTACCTTAACATAATAATAAAAATTTAAAAATAATAAAATACTTTAAATATATAATTATATATACACCTATAAAAACGGCTTTTTGGTGTCCCTACAATGCTGAGCTCACGTGCAATCGTTCAACTCGTACACACTTAGAATCGCCTCTATCCATTAACATATTTTCCCTAATATGACTTTAAAAGGGATTCCATGTATTTCAGATTAGTTCCAAGGTTCTAACCTATGATTTGCCCTTCTATCGGGAAACTTCATTTGCTATTTCTCTTGTCCCTTTTTTTTAAATAAGAGCACCATTCATGTATGACAATGAAGAACTCAATATAGTTTTGAGACCATATGTCTGAAAGGTAGGAAGAATTATTATTTACTGAAAATTGTAATACACAATATTAGCAAACTACCAAGAATTATGGTTGCTCTGATACTATTTGTTAGGAATTAAGGACAAGATTATATGGTACAATATGAAGTAACAATCACAACATAAGAAGAACGCAAGAAATTTGTCAAAGGAAAATGAGAATTTACTATAATTTGGAAAATAATACAAAAAATATTATGTTTATAATATTGTCTATTTTTTTTCTAATTATAAAGAAGAATCTATTATACATAGAGAACATGCCAAAACACTGATACAAGTTCTAAAAATGGAAATAACATAAAAAGCGTCAAAACGCAAAATGGATCACAGGCCAAAACACAACGACGTTTGAGCGCTAGTCTGATGTTGACCGATCGCCAAGCTCCTTGCTTTGAACGCTCAATCAAGATCTTGGCGTGCAACGAAAGAGAAAATGCAGAAATCATTCATTGGTCCATATTTTGACCTTTCTGATAGTCCAAGAATAACTAACCAAGAGGAGGGTGAATTAGTTTTTAAAACTCTTTCGAATAATTAATCTAAATTCAAGCAAGTAAAGATTAAATAGATTTATTCAAATAATAAGCACAGATATAAAATCGATAAGTAAAATGGAGAGATGATGCAAACGATATAATTGTGGAGATTCGATCCAAAACAATTATCTACGTCCTCTGTTACCAAACTCTCAGGTATAAGCAAGGCCTTTTCACTATGTTGATTGATTTATAGTGCAATCCAACCCTTTACAATACTTTCAGTGGCTTACAAACAAGGAACAACGATCTTTACAAAATGTTGAGTTTTACGGGACCTCAACACGATCCACTATTGAGCTTTAATGAGACCTCAATATGACCAAACGGTGACTTACAACAAGGAGCACCGATCCTTATACAATGTTGATATTTAAGTGACTTCAATACGACCCATACTTTATCAAAGTGATTTTACAATGGAATACCTATCTTAATAAATATTACAAATGAGTTAAGTACTAAAAGAGACTAACACTTCAATAAATAGTAATAAATGATAGTTCAAGTGTTAAATGAAATTTTTTGATGAATATGATAGTCAAAAATTAGATTCAATCACTCAAAGTGTTTCAATGAGAAGATGAAGAAATAAATACAATGTAGGTTCAAAAATCTTCTCAAAAAAATCACTTTTAATGGATAATAAATTAAGTACTTAAAGAGAAATGAGAAATTTTGATGAATATGATGAT